>OMNZ01058961.1:53616-68744 GCA_900303255.1 Lesueurigobius sanzi | reverse complement strand
GCCCACAGCGTTGTTAGCGTACGGTGTTCTGCGGAGAGCAGCGTCACTTCGAAGCAGCGAAGGTTAAAGGGGAGGAATTTTAACGCTGCGTTAATTTATTTTATCGCGATAATTCTATCATTTTGACGCAATGCGTTAACACGATAATTTTCCCAGCCCTAATTTTTTTATAAACTTTTTTGTCACATGAAGCTAAAGTGACAGTTTGAAGTTGAGTAAAGTAATGTCTGTAGGATGCTCTTGGGAGAAGTGCCACAATATGTGATTGAATGTACCATTCTTCATTTGAAACCTCAGAACCTCTGGAATCCAGTCTGGGATTGTGAAAATGAGAGAGAGTCCTTTATTTCCAAAGTGGTTTTGCCACAGGATTTGGCAACTCTCTGGTCTGATTAGATCATGATCTGAGATTTATCTCACAAAACATCGTAGGCAAAGATTCTTCAGTCTTCATCTGTACTGTACTGAAGAATCTTTGCCTACGATGGACAACTCATGTACGACTGAGAACCTACACAGACTCACAAAAAATCATTATATCCTTTACCTTTACAGACAAAATAGTTATTTCATCAAAAATACAAAATATTGATATAATTCTTGCTCTCTCTGAGTCTACTGTACAGAAACCAATCATTAATTGTTAAAATAGCTGACTATTTCAATCTTCAACTTTTTATTAGGTATTGTTCATATTTCCATACTCTGATAAGTCACCATATTGGATAGACAGTCAATGTGTTTCTCTAACACAGAGGTCGCCAACCCTATGCCTCTGTGCACTCAGGGGCCCTTTGTTCACTTTTTCTGATTTCAATAGTATACAGCAGGGGTTTTCAGCTGGTTCTGCCCCAGGGACCACCATTCAGACTAAGCAGTAGTCTGCGGCCCACTGTGTGTGCGTGTGTCCAATATAAGCCTATTTTTTTGTATAAAAGAGGGCTATATACTTTATTTTACAATGCTTTGTGTTCTCAAATGTTTAAAATAACATAAGTAGAGTTATTAAAAGACATAATATATCAACTTGATATTCATCAATATTCAATATGCAGCAGCCCTAGTTTATTTTTAGTAGTTGGATAGCAAGTCACGGACCACCAGCAGTACTGCCACGGACCACCAGGGGGCCACGGACTACCTGTTGAAAACCCCTGGTATACAGCTATTTCAGTTCTTATGACTTACTATTTGTTTAAAATAATTTGTGCATAATCTGGTAAATATTGTATCTTACAATTGTATCTTGTATAATTAATAAGTGTAACATATTTTGGGATATTTAGTCTTAACCAGTAGCCCCCGTACAAATTGAAGCTCTTGAAGTAGCCCATGTCTCTCAAAACATTGGGGACCCATGCTCTAATGAAGCCAATCGGAACTCGCAGAGATACTACACAACTTAAAGAATAGGAAAATCATCTGCAGACCAGGCAACTGACCTGCACCTTGAAATTCACAGCTTTAGATAAAAACATTATCGTTCCTCCCTCAGTATTCATTGTCAATCACCATTTTCAGACTCATCAGCATCATCATGAGGAGCGCGCACACACCCATCTTCAGTGACAGTGCTGAGTTTCGTCCAGTCGTGACAAAAGCCTCATTTATAATATTCAGAGTCAGTGGAGACCGACAGGGCCTCTGGGAGTAGCACATACAGTCGAACCACCTGTCGAACCAGTACACGTCGTCCTGGGACAGTCCTCCTCTCACCACCAGGGGGCCCCCTCTCCTCACCCTTTCTAAGCGATACCTTCGGGAGTCCAGATGCAGGAACACGTCGCTGTCCCATTGCTTTCTGACGCAGCGGCCCATGCCCTGACACAGGCCCTCGCTGCACAGCTGCGTCGCCGTGGAGACGTTTAGGATGTAACTGTTCATCACCTGCTCCAAGTGACGGCGCGCATCAAAACAAGAGTCCTGTAGAAAAGAGGAGGAGGTGAAGTCAGCAGGGGCGTGTGCAGAGTTTTATGTAGGGGGCCTGGAGGGCAGTGGATTATGCTCTAGGGCAGGGGTTCCCAAACTTTTTTGGCCGCGACCCCCAAAATGAACATCTGAACGACTCGGGACCCCCACTGTAAAAAGTAACTTCCTCTTGTAACCATTTCCAGTGGGAAAACTATGTATTATTGCATTTTTATTTAGTTAATTTTGTTATTTGGGCCCAATTCACAAATATATGCTGTCCTAAACTAAACATTACATTGACAAACACTGTTGTTTTGTCTTTCTATTTTATCTTGAATTCATCTGGGGACCCCCAGGTTAGGGCCTCGCGACCCCCGTGGGGGTCCCAACCCCCACTTTGGGAACCACTGCTCTAGGGCAGTGGTTCCCAACCTTTTTTGCATACCTCTGGGCCTTTCATTTATTGTACGAGTACCCCCTGCCTCGATGGTTTTGATGATAGTTAGAAAATGAATTACTAAAACTCCTAATTATCAGTAAAAAGACAAAAACACACTGAAACTCTCACTCTTTACAGTTACAGTGGGTTGCATAAATATCTGCACCCCCTTCAACTTTTTGACATTTTGCCATACTAGGTACATAAACATACATGTATTCAATTGAAATTTTATGTGAAAGACACACACTATGGGACACACAATGATCAAGTGAAATGAAATGTATACATGATTTGGAAGTTTTTTTATGAATAAAAAACTGAAGAGTGAGGTCAAAAAGTTGAAGGGGTCCAGATATTTATGCAACCAACTGTACAAGTTTTTTTTAAGCTTTTCTTTGACTATAATAATCAAAAATACAATTTGTTTTATCAAATTTTTCATCTGAAATGAATCCAAGTACCCCCTGCTAACCTCTCGCGTACCCCTCGGGGTCCCCGTACCCCTAGTTGAGAAACACTGCTCTACGGAAGAGGCGCTGCCAAAATGTCAAGAATATCTAGGTTTGGAAGAAATGTATTTCTAAATATGCTACTTTGAAATCGGTATTTTTATCCTACTGTAATTGGTAATGGTTTTTAATTTATGTTCATCACAAAAAATGACATTCTTATCAATGGTGTTAATTTATATTGTGGGAGGGCTGTGGGCAAATTTTGGATGGCTGGCCACGACCTGGACTGCTGGAGCTGCTATTACTTGATAAATTAACGGTTTGTCTAATGATCAAATCAGCAGAACTTTGTGAGGATCTATAGAAATTATGTTTTTAAATGGTCAGACTCAGAGTTTGCAAAAAAAGCTACATTAACATTATCATTAGGGGTGTGGCCACTAGCTTGTTATGGTATGTTCAAGGTTAGGTTACATCTGTTCAGAGCCACCACCACCATGAGTTGCTATGATTGGGCAGATTGCTTTTCTATTTTCACTCTGGATGCCCTCCCTGTTTCAGCCACTTAGTGGAGCTGGTAATATGGGTGAAGTGTTTTGTCCACAAGAGCAATATGCACTTGAGAAAGATTTGAACCAGTCGGCCTCTTCTTTATTTTTCAACTTGAATCACCTTTTGCCACTGAGATCCACTTCAGACATCTGTGCTTTTGCTGTAAGGGGAAGCCATTCTTCTATGTGCTCTGTGCACGGGAATGTTTGTTGCCAAGTGTTGGCCAGTGCACATGGTACAGACCACAATCAAGTCCACATTTAAAGGTAAATTAAGTGTTTTTTTTTTTTTTTAACCTCTTATACCCTATAGGACCCAAATTGGGCACCAGTTGGGTTTTAAGAAGAAAACTTAAATGTCAAGTGAAGTGTATTTCATCAAAATATATTCAGATTGTGCTATTTTACCATTAGTTAGCATAAAATTAGCATTAGCCTTTAGCTCCAGGGCTCTCTAAAATTGATTTGACAGTTAGCAACATTAATGTCAATCTATGAATTACCAGTAAATAAAATAATTATAAAGTATGGGCGAGCCCCAATTATGTGCTGGGATATGTAAAATCGTCATTTTCCACTTTTTTTTTTGAGGAGCGGATTAAAAAGCATCAACAATGAAATGAATAATCTACTGATATTTTCAACAAATTGCCAAAGCGTCTGTAAAAATAAAGTTCACTGGAGGATTCGACAGTGCTGTTACAGGGACAGAGTCTATTGAATGCTCAGTCACCCACCTTAACATATACATTTGATGAAAAGTCCTCTCTGAGCTCATCTACAAGCTTCTCTTCTGTGCTCCTTTGCCCATGAACGCTATAAGGCCTTCAGCTAAATCTCTACTGAGAACTGAACACTTGTGATGTGCCAAAAACACAGCGCTCACCTCATTGTCAGTGATGTTCATGTCTCCCCAGGACACGACTCCAGCCGCCCCGAGAGCAGCCGCCTCTCCAATCGTGTTCACCAGGTCCCACTGAGATGAGACGCACAGAACACACACGAGGTGAGAGTTCTAAGAAAGTGCAAGCTCTTTGAAGATGTTGAAATGGTTGTGTATCTTACCTCTGACATGTATTCGTCCACGCTGTCCTTGTACACCGGCCGGATGTATGCATATATCGGTATGGAGTAGGTACCGTTGGGTAGCGTGGACACTCTCATTGCTTCCTGGATCCTATGCCTCACATACATTCGAGCCTGTGTGGAGTCTCTTAGCGCCACCTCCAGGTAGATGGACGGGAACAGGGCTGTGGACGCGTTCCACAGCCACATGAGGTTATTGTTTCGCTCCTTTTCAATATTGGGGCACTCCCCTGTATAACCCTCCATATCGTGATTGTAATCATAGTTATAGCAATCTGGATATAGATAGTATCCCCATAATCTTTTGGGTCTTAACATTTTCCCTAAGTTTATCGATCTGAGGAAGTATCTTTTCGCGGCACGTTCGAACACAACCTGTGCCCGGTCTTCCGCTTCATCCTCAGTCAAAGAAGCGTTCCTCTTCTTGACGATTTCAATGGACATCTCTCTGTAGATGTTCTTGCTACCCCAGTTTCTGATCCACTGGGGCCTCCACTCTTCAAAATCCAAAATGGCGAATCCGGGTCGGTCAACGGGGATGTAGTACTCGATATCGTCTTCGGCATGGTCGCGGTGCTCCTTCAAATCCACCAACTGGGGCAAACCGTAGTCGTACATCTCTCCCGTGTCCTCGTCGACATACGGGAAGATGCCGAAGCGGTCTGTGTAGAAGATGGAGATGGGCTGGTCGGTGGCGGTCCTCAAAGTGCTGCTGATCATGTGGAAGTGGGACAGGTCCAGGGGCATTCCGAATCGGACATCGCAGAGTTCAGACGGTGCGTTCCACATAAACAGAAAGGGGTGACCCGGGTCGACCGGAGGGGCTGTCCTTGGTAAACTATGGCTGTACTTTAGTATGAATGAGATGGTAGCAATGATGGAGATGAAATGTTTGAGATTCCTCATGATGAAACTGGAAACTGATCTATAGAAAGACAGAGACAGAGAACTGATCTGTGAGGACAGCGTGTTATGATGAAGACAACATCTATCTGTCATCCAGGTGTTGACCCGTGTTAATTTTAGCAAGATAAGACTTAATTGATCTAACCAGGGCAGTTGACAGACTTGGTGGGGCCCGGGGCAAGAAGGTTTCTCATGGGCCCCCCACCACTCAACCCTTATGGCGGCACCTGTTTGCTGCAACATTTTTAAAATAAATAATTTTATAGGCTGTATTTTGGGGCCCTTTCCCACAATTTGACACCACTGTTCTCTCATCATTCTCTTCCTTTGGTCCTGCTTAACCTCTTAAACCCCAACCCGTGTCAAATTTGGGTCCTATAGGGTTTAACAGGTTAAAGAACACTCCTTCATTTGTGTTTAGTGGGGGAGTGTGCATTCAAGGAAAACTTTAAGATGGACAAAAATAAACCATCCCGAGTTATTGAGATGATTTTACACATTAAGACACATGTCAAAGCAAGTAATGATATTTAAAAAATAAAAAAAAAGAATCATGCAGAAAAAGGGAAAATATAATATGGGCTCCTTGCTGGGCCCCCCTGGTCCTGAGGCCCGGGGACAACATACCCCTTTGACCCCCCCTGTCGACGGGCCTGGATCTAACTGTGGAGAAATTTGCTTGTTATCGCAGCTCTTAAGAACACGCGAGGGGTGCAGATTGTTAGGAAATGTGCAATGAAAGAACAAGATACATTTTCAAACCAGTATTAATGGAACAAAGATCTCTCATGTACTACATAAAAGAAAACATTACTGTACTTTAGTTTTTACTTTGTGTGTTGTTTTTCCACAATCTGTAGCACTCTGAGATTTGGAGTCAATTAGTGCACAATAAATAAAATGCTTTATCATTATTATTATCTAGCAGATCAAAATAATTGCCACACAATTTGTCATTCATACAGACATTTTTGTGACCGTGCAGTGGCATCTGTGGCCTCTAGAGGCGCTAGACCAGAAAAGATACACGGTGTATATGCTCTCAAATATGCAGTACTTGTAATCCTACTCCAATTGCACAAGTGCCGGCACCGCATGTTGAGATTCAGATTTATGGAGCTGGAGAGACAGAGCTGACTCAGGAATTTCTCAGATGTTTGGATGAAATGATAGATGTTCTCCTGTCACTGTCTGTACTTTGATATTAATAATACACTGTTGCCCCAAGTGTCTTCTGTCCGTCTGGGATATAAAGGTCCCTGTGGCTATTTGCATCCAGAGACTCGACACAAAACACCACTTATTTATTCCCCAAAGACTTTTACAGTCTTTGGGGAAGACTGTAAAAGTCTCCCCAAAGACTTTTACAGTTTTCTTTTTCTGTTTTGAAATATCGTGTTGGTTACAAACTCTCCAGCATGTCCTCCTCCTAAGTCCCATAGTTACTCAAGTATTCTTAATCAGACAAATTTTAACTGTGCATACATTAATGTGTCATCAGGGAACAAACACGTCAATCTAAATTAACTCAAAATGACTCAAATAACAAGAATGTGAGCAAAGGTCAGTTTTGGCAAAAGTTTGAAGCCTTGAAATTCCGACTGCGATCAGTTTTTGGGTCCCGTCTCACCAGTTGAGGACCTCTGATGTAAAGTCTTGCTTGCTATTAATGCAGTGACATAAAGTGACACAATACAACTCATTATTGTGCAGACACTAAGCAGTCAATCAGTCTGTTATTAATTATATTTCTAGGTATATTTTTTACTTTTTGAAGCTTTGCACAATTTATATCTGAATAAACCTGTCGATGTGACTAGCTTTTACTTCCCGGCTCTGACAGCACTTCATATTATTATTTTTATGGAGTATTACATGCTCTATAATAAAACATGCTATAAACTTCAACTACTTCAGCTGAACAAGCACCTTATACGCTCCCCTCACTGACAACCAATAAACCTTTGCACCCTTTAGCGGATAATTGTAGCTTTTAAGCACCCACCTGTGTAGTGGTCCAGGCTTTCGCTTCCAATCCTCACCCCTCAGATGAGCACTTGTTGGTCGTAAACACAGCGATCCCTCTCCTTTGGGTGCCCGGAGTGCATGTCTTTTAAGTTTGAAGCCTTGAGTTACTGCCAGGACACATGTGGGGGCTTGTCAGCGCTGGGATGTTCCTGACAGAGGTGTGCAGATGGGTGCTTTTGTTTGGAAGCAAACACCCCCCCTTTCCCAATACCCCACTCCCTGCCTTTAGGACAGAGGATCAGGACACTCCGCGGACATGTAAGTCATTTCCACTGGACTTTGTGCCGACACGCAAGGAATGCAACAGGTCTGAAGGGAAATCTACCAGTAAAGGTTTGTATTATTGGATAATCTGTGAAGAGGAAGTGGGTTGTGTTGTCACTAACGTGTGTGAATGCCGGTAAAGTTAGTCATTGGCACAGGCGCGTCAATGTGTCCTATATGGGACTATGACTGAGTGAACTTTGGGACAAGGACACGCCTGTTGCAATATAATTATGCAGTGGTTGGTCAAACAGATTCTCCTGGCGTTCATGTGACGTCACAACATCCTAAACAGCAAATAGTTTAAAGTTCAATCAATCAATCACTTTATTTATTCCTAAAGGCACAGAGAGCAGTGAATAATAGCTATACATAAAATACTAACATACAGACAAAGACATACAGAGCATAATAAGTGCAGCTGAAAATTTAATTTGGTAACTTTGAAAATGCTGTTTTTGGTCTCATTATTGCTTTGTTTTGGTTCTACTGACCTATTGAAGCTAGAAACTGTGAATTTCATGCTAACTTTACCCCACTTAAAAGCATTAACTGTCCTATGTGAATTCTCAGGAGCAAGAAATCTCTTCCTTTGCATCCTTTTCATATTGAACAAATACATGAAATAAATTATTTTTCAGACGTCAAAGTGAAGGTCTCAGCCGATGTCTCCCCACTCGTCTTAATTTATGCAGCCTCTGGTTTCACCCAGAATGGGGCAGGGCTTTTGGTGACGTGGATGTTGCTCTCTTTTATGTCATCATAGCTTGGTCAGAATGTCGTCTGTCGATGCTGTTGAGTGAGTGTTGGTGGTGGTCGGAGGGCGCACAGTTTATCCCAGGGCAGCTGCGGCTACAATAGACTGGTTTCAAAGTTGACAAACATGGGGCAGGTGACTGATGTTAGTGTGCATATGTGAGGCAGAATCCGTATGCTTCCAATATCACACATCAGTTATTCATCTTAGATATCAGTTTGCATTGGTTACGCTTGAATAATGGCAACGATGAACCGCTGTCAAGAAAATAGTTCAAAGTACGCAGAAAGCTTGTCACCAGAGGAGCGGGCGCTTATTCAAGGAAACTCGCAGTACAGGCGAACGATTGCAGGACCCAGGCAAAATATGCATAATAATAATATACATAAAGACTGGAATTAACGTTAGTTCAGAGGGGTCAATGTAGGACCCGCACCACGAGTATGCAGTTAGTTTGGAGGGTGCAGAGTCATGTAGGACTAGTATGCAAGATAAATCAAACAGCTAAGGCATTTCGGTAAATCCCCTAATCACCATCTAATAATAATCATTGTGCTTAAAATTTTCATGCCTGATTAAGTTTCTCAAAGCACTAAATATATAGCCTATGAACGCAGCTCTCTGTACAGGGGGGTTCATGATAAGGCCTAGTAAAAGATTATTGTTCATTATTTTATCTCAAACACCATTTCTTTGTAAATAAAATACTCTTACCAGACATAAACTGAGCGCCACAAATGCATGTATCCTTATTCAACTTCAGACTTGTTGGCAAGTCTCGTCTAATCTTCTGAAAAGTTCACACCTGCAACCAATGAAGTCCTGGGTTGTTGGTGCTTCCTATTTGTGCAATCAACAAAGCAACACGACGGCATTGTGTTGGCCCCGGTGTCAAGGCATAAAAACATTAGATACTGTCCATCCAAAACTCAAAATGTACACTCCAAAAGAACTATAATAGCCTAACAGTAATATTCAATCTGTGTAAAGTACTGAGTACATTGACTCAATCTATTTAATGTGGTTTTGTTCTAAATTACACTTAAATTGAGGATTGATTCTTATTACAAAACCTATTAACCTATTACGTAATGTGGCGAAATGTATTACATAATACAGTTTATTACAAAATGTGGCTTTATTACAAAATGAAGTGACCATTTTTTTTCACTTTTTGTAATTTTATTACAGTGTTAGTATAAGGCAACTCAACATGCCCTCTGGAATACTGAGTGAAAGAAGTAAAAATGTAGGTATGATTTTGGCCGGGGAACAAATTATGACATGAATAAAACATCAAAAAATGTTCGTATCAATATCATTTGTGCCTGATATGTCCTTTACTTACCATTCAGAGAAATTCTGTTTTGTAAGTATTATCTCTATGATTCACAGCATTGGTTGTGAAATACAAATGGAAACGTTCAGGTAAGGTACTTGGATTTTTATTTTTTTAAACATACAAATTTGATAATATGTATATATGTATATGTATATATATTATATAATATAAATATAGATTTGGATTGAAGAATAAATTAACAGATGAGGTCAGTGGCTTTGAATGGGTAACTATATAGTCATATTATGCATATTGAACAATAGACAAAATTGGGAAAGCTAGAAAAGTGATCAACCACTGTATGAGAGCAAAGATTTGTGCCAAGGTGCAAGCTCTAGTATAATACAAACTCAAATCTAGAAGTTCAAATTCAGGGGTAAAATCTCGCATTTAGAAATATATCCAAGTGTTCATCAATCTACTCAATTTTTTTTGTTCTTATACAAATATCCATATGATGTATTTTCCAAATAATGAATTGAATAACACAAAGAAGTGTGAATCTTAGCTGCTGCTTACTGTATGTTAGTTTTGTGGTTTAAAAAGTTTTGTTTGTAGCTTCATCATTTTACACAGGGAACATGTTGCATGTTGTTCTCATATGAAAGTCTCCAGCCATGAGCATGACACACACAAATGTATGATTCAAAAGTGTTTATTGGCAGTGCATTACATTCATTTATGTGCTACATAGATGTTTGGCTTACAATCTTCGTGATACAGCCACAGGAAGTGCAGTTGATCTGAGATGAACTGAAATGACATGTTTTTTTTTTATTTGGGGCTAGAATGAAAGCTTGATGTCTTTGGTATGAATTTAAATCTGATGATATCGCCTCCGTTCACAGAAGTGTGTTGAAAGTTGAGGACAGATATGTGCCATTGTTTACAAACCCATTTCAGAAAAGTTAGGACACTGTGTAATGTAAATGAAAAGACAACACACTGCAGGAGAAAAGGGGTTTTCACCTGCCGTGTCTCTCAACAAGTCTCTTAAAGTGGTAAAGGGGCACACTAGAGTCCAGCGCTAATCTAAAACCTTTAACTATTTGACTTTCAACCCCAACGGCAATGTATTGTGAACGGTACAAAATGCACGCCCTGGCACAGCCTCCTCAACTTACTTCGACTTGGGTACGCAGTTCCTGTTCAGTGTTTGTTAAACCTACAGTACTTCAGATGATCGGAGCTGCTCGTTTGGTCGTCTGCATTAAAACATATCTTCAATGTGAAAAGTCTTAAAATGGACATACACATGATTGTAGAAAACAAGATTATGTATAGATATTTATCAAGCACCTAAGTTCAGAAGGTAGCTGTCATGTTCAAAAAAATACCACGACATTTCCTGACATTGCATATTATATATAAAATAAATTCACAAGGCATCCAGATCGGCTCATTGTCCATCCCTTTTCCTCTTAAGAAAACTCAGTACAGAAACTATTTCATTTATATAGGCTATATAAATTGGTTATATATGGCTTATGATTGTCCTGAATAACTTGTAGTTCCTCAAATGACCACTAGAGGCTGCCACAGTGTCAAGAAACTACTTTTGTAACTTGCATAGTAATAGTATTTGAGTTTTTGAGTTGAGTTTTTTTTTGTGGCTTTTTTGGACTTTATGCTATATTATTACTGGACTCACAGTGGCAGAGTAGTGAACTCTCTGAATCCTATGTAGACACTCATCCATACACTTAAGAAGTATTATTCAAGGCATAAATGGCATAATGTATACTAGGCTCTTTGCATGGAATGTTAACTTCCTGTGTGCTCATAACTGTTTCCTGCTCCCATTTTTATTTTTATTTTTTACACAAATTAAAAATAAAATTGAAATTTTAACATTTAAAGGCCCTATGCCTGATTTTTGTTCTGTCTTTGTTTGGTTTCATTGTTTGCCTACTTTTACGGTTTACTGAGGAAGGACATAACTAATTCCATTCCACTACTAATCAGGTATAGGGCCTTTAATGCATCCAACTGATATTAACATTTAGCACAAGAAAAAAAACACAAATGTCTCCTCTGGTCATGTATGTACATATAAAGTTTTAACGTTTTCTGCCACAGTACTGTTGCCAGAAGAAAACAAAAACATTCTAAAAGCATTTTGCCATATTTTCAAGTATTTGGTATTGTTTTTATTGTAACATATCCACGCTATGGTCAGTAGTTAGCACAGAGCTGATTAGCCTCCGTCATGCTTTTAAACTTAAATTTGACTTTTTTGGAAGTCTATGGAGGTTTTCAATGTGATTTATTTACTTCCGGCACCGGGTGAAGGACTGTGGAGCTCCACACTTTTATTTTGATGATGCACAGCTAACTCCCATAAGAATAAAACATGAAAAGGAACAGTTATGAGCACAAGAAATATTCCACACACAGAGCTTATTACATGCTGCCTGGTCCAAAAAAAAATACATTTTTCTGCGCTTGCAACAGGGTTCGTTCACTTGACAGCACAATATTCTAAAAAGCCTATAGTTTAGCAATGAGCTGGTGAACAGGTAGGAATTCTGTGGTGATAACTATGGAACGGTCAAAACGCTGATTCTCCGACTTGGTTTGTGGCTAATATCTCTGTCATTACTGGGATTTTACACATGATACAAAAAATACCACAAAGTTTAATGTCTTTGCTTTCATTTATTATTAGGAATCATTTTGTCATAAAGAACGGAGGCAATATTCAAAAGCATGTGCATGACTTTGACCAAAATCAGACACATCAGTCGCCATAGTCACCTTCCTGTCCACCAGCTCAAAATTGCAAACCGGGTGGCAAATGAATGAACAACAATTAACTCTGTGCAAAACGCTCGAGTCAAGCTAGCATTAGCTCCACGAACGCAAACCTCATTTCCGATTCCGGTGCCGAGGCTTCTCGTTAGCATAGCCTACTTAGCCTCGTAGTTGTGGATGTAACTCGATACACACAGCATAAGCAAATTGCACATCTCGGGCCGTGCGGTGCATTATGGGTAAAGTTAATTCTTTGGCTACCAAACATCATTCAAACATACAGTAGGACTATGATTTTGACCATTTCGACTGCTGGAAAGTTGATGGTTTAAAGTGTTATGACCAGGAGTGTGTATGACAATAGACCGAGATACACAGGGATATTTAGTACCGACTGCACATACAGTAGAACCATAATGAAATGTCTTTGTAGCACACGTTACTGCCATGTTAAAATACATTGCAGTAGTTTTTAAAGTAAGCTACTATGTTTTGAGCATGTTTCTTTTATTTATTTATTCAATATGGACTTAACGTGAGTGAAGTGATCTAACAGCGTAGACCTAGCTACTGCGCAAAGCTCAATGCTAATGTGACTTGCGGCTATTTGTCCACTACACACATCAACACTGGAACTTGGAAAACTTTCTTAGTGATTTCAGACAAATTTAAATGATATAAAAAATGACAGTGAGCAAAAAAACGATTTCTGTCCGACTGGACCCATGTCCCATGTTCCTCTATGTGTTCCCTGGTTTCAACATATTGACAAAATAAATGTGTGCAAGAAACTTAAAATTCTGGTCCATCTTTTACAGCCGTCTGGATCTTTGCAATGGTGTTTTTGAGGCCTATAAATTCCAGCAGTTGAACGTGGCACAAAGCACCTGTCATGGTACAAGTCACTTTTTGTTTTTTACTTGATTGACCCTCGTATGCGCCGATGCAATGTGCACTTTGCTTATTCCGCCACCGAACCGGAAATGAAGGTGGTGTTCACAGAGCTAACGCTAGCTTGGCTCAACCATCATACACAGAGTCAATACAAAACTGGCCACTCATTTAGCTGCTGTTGCCTTGATGCAATACTAACTGCCATGCTGTTGCTATGTAATGATAGCCTCGTTGAAATGTTGTGATGTCACGTGGGCGCAACCTTTCAAAGTACCTAAACATGGTGAATAGCAGATTATTCTATCACTGGATTTCTTTTCTTCCCTGACTGTACGGACATGCTCCAAGACGCCGTTCCCATTCCATTTATTGGGCTCAAATCACACAGCAATCATCAATGTGCCTTGAACACTAAGCTCAGCGCTAGCATCGCCACCGTTAGCTTCACGCTGGAGACCCTCGCCGCTGCAGCGCTCTCTCTCCCCTCGCAGCGCTCGTCCTGCTCGTCCTCCCATTCCGTCCTCTTCCTCTCCTGCTCCTCCTCCTCCTCCCTCCAGCCCGAGTCCTCCTCCTTCACGATGTTGATGCTGTGGCAGGCGTCTCCCTCGTGGCCCTCGTAGCAGTGGCACCTGAACCTGTCCCGGAGCAGCTGCAGGTCGTGTTGGGAGGGCCAGCCGCTCACCGTGAAGTCCCCGTCCCCAGTCGGGGCGATGGCGTAGCTGTGGGGGCTGAGGTGCAGGTAGTGGCGGGCGCGCGGGTTCTTGCGGATGCAGCGGCCATTGCCCTGGCACAGGAAGTCGCTGCAGACCTCGGCCGCTCGGGTGACGTTGGTGATGTACTGGCCCAGACGGTGGCTCAGGAAGAACTTCACTTTGGTGCAGTTGTGCTGAGGAGACCAGACAGAAGGTGGAAATGTCATATTCACCTTGTTCAGCCGCGCCCACTACAGTTACCTAAGTGTTTACTCTTTGTCTTAGTGCTTCCTGTCAGCTGGAACTTCCATTATTGTCAATGTAAGAGCGCTTAGAAAATTTAAATTAACAAAAATCTCGCAGTTTGACATAAACACAAGATGGCGGCCCCCTTGGAAGATCTTGAATAAAGTGAATACTGAGTAACTGTTTAAGCATAATCTGATTTATGTTTTATAGGCCTAAAGAGAACAGACTAAACATAGTGTGACATTTATGATATTTCCAAAGAACACCTAAAAATAAGAACAATTTTTTTGCGTGTGTTAGAAATACAGTTGTGCTCATAAGTTTACATACGCTTTTAATCTTTTGGCCATTTGTCATAAAATATAAATGATAACACAAAAATCTTTTTTTCCACTCACGGTTAGTGGTTGTGCGAAGCCATTTATTGTCAAAGAACTGAGTTTCTCTTTTGAAATCATAATGAAACAGAAACTACTCAAATGTCCCTGATCTAACGTTTACATGACCTTCAACAACTGCCAGGAAAATGGTTCAGGAGCAAAGAAAAACTCACTTCAGCTGAAATACAGGACTCTGAAAAAATGTTTGTTTGTTTCAAGATGCACAATATATAAACTTTTGATCAGGGACATTTGGCTAGTTTCTAGTTGAAAAGCGTAAACAAACAGGTTTTTTGACAATAAATGGCTTCACACAAACCACTAACCATGAGTGAAACAAAGGTTTGTGTGTTCTTATTCATACTCTATGAAATGTGTAACTTTACTTTTGAGCACTTTTCTGCCATTTAATGGTGAATT
>OMNZ01058961.1:0-52107 GCA_900303255.1 Lesueurigobius sanzi | reverse complement strand
TGTGAATACATTTACATTATAATTGTAATCAGAGAACCCAATATTTCATTGTATACAGTATTGTGGGGACACAGATAAACATTTTTAAAGGTACATTCAAGGTAGGATTTTTTTTTGTATACAAATTTTAAATGGTTAGTTTTGTCCAACATCACTCCTAAGTTTCCACATCTCTAACATCCCACTCCTTCACATGGATGAGTTTATAAGAATGTGTCACAACTTTCAGGGAGCAATACCGTCAGTCACCATTATATAAACGTCAAGTAGCTGCTATTGTAGGCGAAGATTCTTCAGTCTTCATCTGTACTCTGTAGTTGAAGTGTTGGACGTTTCGATCTTAATCTCAGCAAATGAGGACGATCTTTGGACTAAGACCGAAACGTCTGACACTTCAACTACAGAGTACAGATGAAGACTGAAGAATCTTTACCTACGATGGACAACTCCTGTACGACTGAGAACTTACACAGACAAAAGTAGCTGCTAGTTTACCATCAATAAAAGGCTTTATAATTAGATGGACACAAAGGTTTATAATGTACTGAAGTACAAACTAATTTTATTCTACTACTAGAAAAAACAAATCTGGTATGCTTTTGGTGTAGACTTACATTAGTGAGGAAAGCCAGCGCCTCATCTCTGTACCCCATCCTCAGATACACATATGTGGGCAGGTCAAACTCCTTAGAGGTCAGTGAGGCCACTCTCATGGCCTCCCGGATCCTGTGCTGTGAAAAGTGCAAGTTACTGATGCTGTTGGTGTGGCTTTTCCGTATGGCCACTGACGGAAACAGGGCCGTACTGCTGTTCCAAAGCCACAGCAACTCGTCATTCCTCATCCTCTCCAGCAGGGGGCAGAAGCCTGTGTAGTTCTGCTCATGCAGGTTGTAATTATGACAGTCCGGGTAGAGGTAGAATCCCCATAGTCCATTGGGGCGTAGGCGGGTGCCCAGTTGTATAGTTCTTTGCATGAACGCTTTAGCGCTCTTTTCGAACCTCCTTCTTGCTAGCTCCTCTATCTGCGCCGCTGTTACGTTAAAATACGCCTTGCTCGTCATCTCTTTCGACTTTTTACGATAAATATCCTTTTTGTGCCAATTCCGGCTCCACTGTGGCCTCCAAAACTCCCAGTCAATAACGGCGAGGCCTCTAAAGTCCTCTGCAGGGATGAAATGGTTGATGTCTTGAAAGGCTTTGAACAGATGTAGCTCAAGACTGCAGTTTTGGGGAAGTCCGCCGTGCACTGGTTCCCCCTGTGGAGTGTAGTATGGGTAGTATCCCAGTCTGTTTGCGTAAAATATAGTTACGTTTTGTCCAGTCCAGTCAGCTCGCGGGCTGCCGTGGATGTGGAACAGTTTCTCAATGTTGGCCGTAATGTTGTATTTGATGGTGCACATGTCCAGAGGGGCATTCCAGGCGGCGATGAACGGTTTTCGTCCAATCAGAGGCAGTTTGGCCGGTTTCTGTCCGAAGGCAGCGTGGAATAGTAGGAGGAGCCATGAGCAGGTGAGGGACACAGGTACGATGTGGGAGGAGGAAGACCCGCCCACCGGCATCACAGGCATTCTGGGATCAGAGACTGTCGATCATCCTGGAGGAGAGACAGAGAAGATTAGCATGCATAGCTCTGTAGGCTCTCGGTCATCCAGAAGTGTTCAACAGTAAGATCTAATTTAGTGACTTTTTAAATCGCAGTCACTGTTTGTTTTCCAGTTTTTAACTTTTGCTCCCATTATATTTAGAATCAGATAATTCAACTTATTGGTCTCCTTAAGGATTTAAAACCCCACTTCAGGGATTTCCCAAACACAAACCAAAGTGTTTACTGAGTAAAGTGGCTAAATATACAAAGACATGGTGCTGACAGACAGTTTTAGCTTCTAGACTCCCAGAAAACACAGTGCGGTGAATGTATAGAGCACAGGATTAGGAATGGTTTACTTAATAATACACAATCTCTAAAAGGAATAACTTAATTATATGTTTAAGTCATATTGAGACCACTGCAGGATGATGGGACCATCCATCCACCCTGCTCTTACACATGTAGTTTCTTTCAAATTATCGCACTCTTCAAGCCAGTCCTGCTTATCTCAGCACTTGTATTGTGTCACATGTACAGTAGCTGTAAGTTTCTCAGCTTTTCAATTGAGGTTCAGATGGTCATTGCTTACTTTACTTTTATGAACTGAAGATGATGAAATGAGAACAAAATTGACCATACAAATACAGTAAATGGGTACAGTGAGTATAAAAGTGGACATATCATTATGAGACTTAAAGACATTCTGTAGGGCACCTGAGCATTGATATTTTACATTTTATAACTTGAAATATGTCTAAATAATGTGTCTGTAAGCCAGGGGTCTCCAACTTTTTTTAACCCGTGTGTTACTTTTGTATAACAAAAATGGCAGTGAGCGACAGTACTTCAAAGAAACACATGAAGAGTTCATTTGCAAAAACAGATATCTCCATTTTGAATTGTTTGCAATAGTTTTAGACATGTATTACTGTGCCCTACAGGGGACAACAGTAAAAGTAAAGTTGAATCAATTTGATCCATATCAAGTGTCTTCATATTTCTGATTCACTAAAATAGATCTGGACATTAAAAACACACCTAGACAAAGAGAAAATGATAAGCATAAGTTGATTTTTGTCAATGGCACTTATCTGTTTTTGCAAATGAACTCTTCACATGTAACGTAATGGGGTGACAGTGGCGCAGATGGTAGAGCGGGTCGTCTCATGATCGAGAGGTCGGGGGTTCGAATCCCGGCTCCTGCAGCTGCAGACTGTCGCTGTGTCCTTGGGCAAGACACTTCACCCACAGCCCGTATGAATGTAGTGAGAGAGTGAATGTGTGGTGGTGGTCGGAAGGGCCGATGGCGCAAATTGGCAGCCTCGCTTCTGTCAGTCTACCCCTGGGCAGCTGTGGCTACAATAGTAGCTTATCACCACCAAGTCTGGAGTGAAAGAATAATGCCATGTAAAGCGTCTTTGAGTGTCCAAAAAAGCGCTATATAAAACCGATGCATTATTATTATTATTAACTAGCCCTATAGGAGCCAAGATGATAATTCAACACAATAAAAGTAAATGACTGAAGTTTCCGCTTTATACTTTGCTGTATTCACCTAAATGTTTGGAGATGTTTCGTTCAGAAAAAAAAATGCATGTAAAATTTGACTCGTCAATTAGAAATGTAAAAAGTCAATGGCGAGCTGCTGGTTGGAGATCCTAAAGGATTAGATGTTTGCTTTAAAATACTAACGCCAGGACTGGCTAGGATTTGGCTTGGAGTGCGTCCCAGCGCTTACAGTGGGAATAATTGAGTTCAGTGGGAATTGTATACTCTTGCATTCAACAACATGACGAGAATCAGCTGAAGTAAACAGGCTTACTCAAAACTGCGTAGATGAAGTGAAATACTGCACCAGGTATGTTTTTGACAAGTGAACATCATTATAACATGACATTAGGCTCAAAAAAGTTGATTTTCCATGATATACAGTATCTCCTTAAAATGTGATTTTTTTTTTTTTCACAAGGAAAATCCACAATTTCAAAATCTTCCCAAGTTTGTTATGCTTTTGCATGGTCATTTTCGTCTAGACTATGGATAATCAAGATTCTGCAAATGAATTTGAGTGTCTTGTGCTGTTTAAATCTTCAGTCATGGTAAATTGTGTTTTCAAAGTCACAGAGAGGTCAGACGATGCTGAGTGGAAGTGTTTGACGGCCAGTCTTCAGTTCAGACGTGACTTTGTGTCCACACTGTACCAGCCTCAGAGTAATAACATGCTGCGCAGCCAAACTCACCACTATGGCACTGTCTGTGACCCACTTTACTACATCCACTCAGCAAAACAGGCACTGTATCTGGATATATACAGTATCTCCTCTATGGTGGTGATATAACAATGTATGACACAGAAGGTTCTAGATCAGAGCCCATATTTGACACAAAGATAATCCCTCTTACTTGTATTCATATATTCATCCTACCAGCTTTGAACATGTCCAAAGTATCATCACGGCCTCTTAGATATGCACCCAAAATGTCATTCAGCCGTCTCTATATGAACATAATTTCTTCCGTATTAATTCTCAGCATGAACAAAGAGAACTTCCAGTTTGTCGTCCTTCTCCTTTGACAATATAGATACTTCTGGAAAGAAAGTACAAAAGTGCAGGAGGCCATTAAACTTAATGAACCATAAGTGGTGTTTACTGCTGTTATATAATCTGTATCAGCAAAAAGAGCAAGTCTGACCCACTCATAAACACCACTTTAGTGGATGGATCTTCAGGACTGTTCAGAAGCTAAACAGTTATCCAAGGCATTGCATCACATACAGTTGTGGCCAAAAGTTTACAGACCCTTTTAAGTTTACATACCCTTTTAATCTTTTGGCCATTTTTCGTAGAGTATGAATGATAACACTAAACATGTTTTTCCACTCATGGTTAGTTTTTGTGTGAAGCCATTTGTTGTGAAAAAACTGAATTTACTCTTGAAATCATAATGAAACAGAAACTGCTCAAGTCCCTGATCTAACGTTTACATGACCTTCAACAACTGCCAGGAAAATTGTTCAGGAGCAAAGCAAAACTCACTTCAGCTGAAATACAGGACTCTCTGACAAAATAGGACTCTTTGAAAAAAATGATGTTCTCTCTCTCAGAGCCTCCACCAGAGCCTCAGTCAGTGGGGACTGTGTGCTCCCAAAGTTCAGAACATCCTTTGGACAATCCAACTTCAAGGGGTTTAAACTGTGGAACTCTCTCCCCACTGGACTAAAACTACAGACTCACATTAACATCTTCAGCAGAGGCTCAAACTGTGGTTAAGATCGAGACAGAGTTGTTCTCATGTGTAAATTGTATTATATGAAAGGTATTTTATCTTTTGTAATTTAAAAGCCCCCTGTGGACTAGTGTTGAAAACTAGCACATGTGCTATAACACTTACATCAATGCATCTGGTTCGTCCAATGTTATTGTTATGTCCATATTAAATAAATAAATGTTTGTTTCAAGATGCACAATATGTAAACTTTTGATCAGGGACATTTGGCTAGTTTCTAGTTGAAAAGCGTAAAAAAAACAGGATGTTTGACAATAAATAGCTTGACACAAACCACTAACCATGAGTGAAATAAAGGTTTTTGTGGTGTCATTCATATTCTATGAAATGCAAGTTTAATGTCAGGGTATGTAAACTTTTGACCACAACTGTATATATACTTTCAGTCATTTGCTTTTAATTTTGCTTTATATCATATGTCTAAAACACTATTTATTTAATTAATTTCATTAAAATTCACAAATGAACACTATAGATACAAACAGCGACACACCGTACAAAGTGCGTGTCCTAGCGAGGCAGAAGGAAGTTTGTTGTGGGAATCATTATTCTTTCGTTCTTTTTCGATGTTCTCTAGCAGACAATTAGCATAGGCTACACACACATAAAGTCAAGTCTAAAACGGATCCTTATAAATGATTGTCTTATAAATGATTATCCACTAGAAGTGAAAAACCGGCACTCAAAGCTAGCTGTTAGCATGTATCACTCAGCTAACCTTAGCATTATGGTTAGCATTCAGAATCAGAATAGAATTTATTGCCATTGTCAATGAAGGTTTCACGAACTAGGAATCTTCTTCCCTGTTATATGTTCAAATTTGAGCCTTTGCACCACTTACAGATACAGATACCATCTGTATCTATGGGTAGTCCATCCTGTTGCCCTAAAAGTGCATTGAATTAATTTATGTGAGGTATTATGAGAGCTAGAAACGAGTTAGGGCTGCAGTTGACAGTTTACCTCCTCCTTTTACTTTTTGAAACGAGGACAAAGTGAGTCCCCCGGCTTTAGTGTAGATAAACAGTACTATCAAGGCCTCCCTCTGCCGTCCATTGTACAGCTCGGCTTGATTCTGTTCAATGGTTTTCTCTCACCTTGGACCTCCATTCCTCCTCGCCTCTCTGTTCAATCATAACACTCACGATGCACTTGATTTCAACAGTTGCTTGGTAACAGCGCTATAACTTCTCGAACCATTGAGATTCCAATTACTCCATTATGTGTATGGTGTGGTGGTTTTGGATCAGCCATTGCAGCGGTGCCAGTTTTTCTCTCATGACTTTGGAAACAATTTAACTGCAGCCCATAGATCTGGCATTCAGGCAGGCTTACCGTAAATGTAGAAACGTTGTGTGGGTTAATGGCGCCAGGCTTTAGCAGAAACCACTTCATAAAGACGGAGTGATAAGTGCGTCCTGATGAATGGATTGGCCATAATGTTGAGTTTTTCTCTAGCTTTGATTGTTTCCATGTGGGATCTGGAATGCCACCAGTTTTGCGACTTTGCAGATAAGTTCACCGAAGTTCAAACAAAAATTGAATTTATTCTGCTAAAACTTGTATATACTATACTGTATATCAGGGATCTCCAATGGTAGCTCGCCAGCCCTTTACAATTAGGCTTTTAACATTCCTATATACGATATTGAGGTCAAATATTACATGCATTTTTGTTGTTCTGAGCAAAATATCTCCAAATATGGCAAAGTACGAAGCAGAAACTACTGTAATTTTCTTTTATTCAGTTGAAATTTCATCTTGGCAGTCCTAGAGTCCTAGTTACTCATGTTTCTTTGAAGTATTAGCAGTTCACTGCCATTTTTGTTACACAAAAGTAGCTCCCGGGGTAAAAATGTTTGGAGACCCCTGCTGTATATGAAACATTATACAATTGCTTAAACAGTGGTTATTATTCATTCTTTACTGATATTCTCAATATAGCTTTCCAAAATTGTATTCAGGAGTATAAAAGATCTCCCCAAAATGAAGGAAAATGGAGTGCCTCGATCATGTTCTTTCAAGTTATTTTTGTCCATCTGATGTCGAAGAGCATCTGTTCCCCCTGCTTTAGCGAGCGCTCGCTGCTATCTCCTCACAACCTTCCGAAACTTTTAACTATCTGTAATTGGCCTACAATTCAAGCTGTACATGACGAGAAGACGTGTCGTATCACTCAATATTAGGGGCGTGTCTAGGGTCCCGGTGCTAATACCCCTGCGAAATGAAGGGCCACCCCAGTGAAAAGAGCCTGGACACGCCACTGCGCACTATAGAGACCCATGAACTCAAAGCCAGCATCATTGTGGTCGAGTGATCCCAATGGCTGGAGCCGTGGGTTTGTCTGGCAGAGATTGGGATCAGATTTGTGACTCTACTTCTGTGAAAGAAAGAGTTTCTCATTCACAGTCTCTCTGCAAGGAAAGTTACAAGCTCGGCCATTGACAAATCCTCTCTGGGTTAGGGATTACTACACAAATTTACGCAATGAACTGTGAGATTTAGAGGGGCAAAGGAATCAACTGCAGTAATTAATACATTCATATTTTCATGAGTAAACCTCCTCTACATATACCTAATTCTGTATATTGAAATAAATTAAGTACTTTGTAGATACAGTATACTACATTAGTGCAGTTTAAAAAGTAATCCACTTTTTTCAGACAGGGTTGAGAGAGAGGAATGTTGTTGCTTTGATAAGAGAACCTTTATCTCTATCCACAAGAGAACTAAGAGGAAGTCATTCTGTAGTTTGCTCCAACCCCAACAATCTTAAACAGCCTCACCTCAAACACACACAGTATTTGTAGGAAGTAGAAGTTCATAGAAATAAATGTAAAATGATAAAACACACATACACACAGTGGGAGAGAGATATTTGGGAGTGTAGGGCTCCCTGATGGTGCAGCTGAGGTGTCTGCCAAAATACTCACTCCCTTTAAATGCACCATCTGTCTGTTAAATATGATCCACATGGACAAGAACCAACTCTAAATGTTATGTAATGCACCACCAGGAGGGGAAACGTATGGTTTAAGTAAATGTAACTGGATATTGTTCATGTTGTGGCCTGACGGAGCTGAACAAAGCCATTGTTAGAAAGAGCGACAACACATCAAAGTCACACGGCTCAGAGGAGCAGAGAAGGGGAGGACTTACCAAGAAGTAGTTAGTGGTTAATGGGGAAATACTAATGTTTTTCACTTCACCAAGCTTGAATGTGAGTAGTAAGTAGTAGTAAAAGTAGTAGTAAAAGGGACTAGCTATTGTCCCTCCGTCCATGGGAGTGGATCCCTCCCCACTGTGGTTTCTCAGTTTTTTTCCCACCAGATTTTCAGTTTTTCTTGCCGTAGAGGAGGGTCTAAGGATGGGAGATACCCTAGGCTTGTTTTGTTTAGATATTACATTTGTGTGGCGTTACATCCGTTTGTGACATTTAGATTTAGATCTCTGCTTTGTGTGTGTCTTTAAAATGACTCCTGTTGTGATATTGGGAGATACAATAATTCATTGGATGCAAAGTATAGGAGTGCTCGCCGGATAAATTCATTGATTTATTTCAAATCACAAAGTTACATTATACTTTATATAACTTTATATTGTAATATATTATATATTCACTCACTCCATACGCGATGATGGTAAGCTATTCTTGCTTTGTGTATATGGGTGAATGCTTGTGAGGGTTGGGGGGTTGGGTGGGTGAAGGGAATTGATTCAAAGTTGTAAGGCACTTTTTGTTACATTCTTGTATGAGAAGCAGTTTATAAGTAAAAAAAAAAAAACATTGATTGATCGTATAGTACATTTAATTGGCACTTGTCGTTCTTGTGCGCTCATTGAGTCATTGTTCGCTTTGTCTTTGGCTCATCAACTACACAATACTTTACTCTACACATCCAAACATACTGTACATCCACAGCACAGATTACACAAGTCTTATTTTTATGTTACTCGTGAGTCGTGACATATTACAACAGATAAAGCATAAAATAATTGATAATATAAATAGATATTGTTCAAGGATTTTTTGCCCATTGAAACACCTTATCATTGACAGTACTGAGAATTTTAAGACTGAGACAAAGCAGAGAGTCCCTGCTGTAGTCTAGACACAAAGCCTGCACCACACAGGCATAATGGAGGTCATGTGATGGGCCCAAATTAACTGGAACACTATAAATGTCTAGGATACGACTAATGAAAATAACAAAAAACAGTCTGGTCGGAAAAACAAGGCTCAGAAATGTGCTGCTGAGGGAAAACTTGTAGAGGGGCATTGTCCAGGGAAAGCATTCCTGAACGGGACATCCCACCACCACACACTTTCTGCCAAGTCCGCAGTCAAGATAGTGCCAGGCTGATGCTGATTTCACAACATTGAATGATAAAAATGGTGTCTGTTTTTGCTCACAAACCCTTTAATAACTGTATTTTTCCATACACATTTGCTGCTAAATTAGACTTTGCTTCATGTCTCCATTAAAGGGGGGAAAGTTTTCTGTCATTTAATACTTTCATAACAAATTAAGGCATTGTATGTGTAAAAAATACCAAAATCCCTTATTGTGAAGACTAGACAATGTGTTTGTTTCCAGTTGATATGTTAAGATAGAAAACTGGCCCAAAATTTTAAAAAGAAAAGGTTTTGCCTGTCTCCTCTTAAAGAGCAACCAAATCATATTTTTTCTGCTGATAATCTGTCTAACTGGGCGTCTAATAATGTTGTGCCTGATATTATTTTGACATTTTAGTGTAAACTAAAATTAACTCAGCATGGAGTGAATGAGCCCCCCTCCCTTTCATGTGTGAAGCGCTTTGGGTGTGACTAAGTCATATGAAAAGCGCTATACAAATAACATTCCCTTCCCTTTCCCTAAACGTCTATGTGGCGCCCTCTTCAGGTTAAACGAATGTAGCGCATGTGAATTAGAATTACCCATTGCAGTTAGCTCTGGGGGTATCTGTGACGTTGCCTATGTTAGCGATCCTGCTATGTCTCACACACGCCCCGCCCCCTGAGTGGAGTTGGAATAGCCAGAGAGCATTTTATATCGATTTTCAGGTTTGCAATTTATAAGAATAGCATTTATTTAGAATATTTAGCAGAGCTTTTTGTAGATAACTATTTAGTGTCAATTACTTAGTTGTTCAATAGTTTTAGGTTTAGCTACATTTGGCATAGACCATGTGTTAGCAATTATAGTTGTATTGAGTGTTAATTTCGTGTTCTCCATATTTACTTGCTGTTATAACGCCAGCCCAGACTCCGCCCACACACTCACCCCCTGCACGTTACCCCAAAGCCTTCAGCCACACCCCTTTCACAGCAAGTTTTAAATTTTGGGTGTGGGTGGAGAAACCCTCTGGTTAGGCTCTCTTTAAGAGTATTGGATCAATTGTCAGCTGTTTGCAGATGTTGTATACAGATAATACTATAGTGAACGTAAAGTTTGGCTGGATTTCACCAGGAAGTGGCATATTTTATTGCATTAACATTGATCTGCAAAAAAAGGACAAGTATTGATGTGTTTTTAATCACATAATTACATTTGTCTGTTATATTGCAAAGGAATTTCTACTATTCAGTCACTGTGGGCACCACTTCATATCACTTTAGATATGCAGTAAGAGGCTGTACAGAGGCAGACTCCCTTCAGAGATATCGCTATTGGCCAGTCTGAGAATAGCGCTGTATCTGCACCCCTCTATTGAGAGACAGCAGTAACCACTCTGCCACCCGGCACCCGTAATGTGCCATATTCACATCCAGACCACTTTCAAACACTTGAAAGACTAACCCTATAACTGTGAAGTCTTATATTGTGTCAGGTCCAACTGACATCTGGACGTACTTTTTTTTTTTTTAAATACAGAGGGTATGCAGTTATTGTCACAGCATAACAACAGAAGCCAATTTAGTGTCAAAATGAGTCATGAGTCATCTGTTTCGCTGTATAACAAATTTCATAATTTAAGATTTGGCTTGTTGCTGCCTTGTTGTGTGATTTTCAGCATACCATCTATTACTCTGGATATGAATGGAAATAAGTCTTCCTTTAATGAAACAATGCAAAGGGACAAAAATTGACAAACTTTCATCAGATTCAAAAGAAATGAAATATGATCTAGTCTACTCACAATTCCAACGTGTCGTTTCCATAGTGTCAATAAAACTTGACATTACAGGGCCCTGCTTAAATCAGTCAGAGAGTTCTTTCCCAATGTGGTGGTCACAGCCTTTCTCCCACACATGTACAGCATTTGCGCCAAATTGCCAAAAACACGAAAGTTTGCAAGAGAAGAATCCCAGATTTCCATAAAACGCAGCCAAACCCAGGCTCCGGGAAGTAGTGAGCCAGGAGTGGGGCAGGGGTACGGGGGCAGTGGTGGGGTATGGTTGGGGGGAGGGATGTCAGATGGAGAAAACATATGGGGTGCCTACGAAACTGGCAAAAGAAAAAGGTAATGGAAATACACATATTCACTACATTTTTTGCACATGGAGGTGGACTGTGATGATACTGTGTTTTGGAGCACAAACATTAGAATTCAGTGATATTTTTGCATTGTTTACTGATGCAGAAACACTTGCAAATTCAATATGGATATAGAAGGGGAGGAGCTCAAAGTAGAGCCGCTGCTCCTTCACATCGAAAGGCGCCAGCTAAGGCGGCTCAGGAATCTGTTTCGGATGCCTCCTGGACGTTTCCTTGGGGTGTTCCGGACTCGTCTCACTGGGAGGGGGTCCCGGGGAAAACCTAGGACACACTGGAAGGACGATGTCTCGGGATCCTTGGGATGTTTTCATATTAACAATAAGATATTTTATGTGTAAAAATCACCTAACAACAACAACGTTATCACCTGCTGTCTCGCCTTAAGATAAAGAACAAACCCCATACATGTCCCAGTAGTTTTATGCACATTTTTAACCCACTGCATCAATGTGTTCAGTTAAATAAAATAAAAAAGTAGTGTGCTTTGTAATCTCTCTCTATGTATACTTCACTTTTAACACAATGCACATTAGATCCTCACCTTGAAACTTATTGGGTGGTCTTAAACTTATGAGCAATCCTCTCCTGAGACTTCGGAAAGAAAACTCTTCCCAAGATTAAACGTTACAGTTTAGATTCTCGTGTACAAATGTATAGCAATTAAATTGCTTTGAAGTGAACCAAGTGTTGAGCCGCATTGACCATAACCCAGCCCAAAACAAGAGCATGATTCATGGGAAGAGACACAGGAGAAGCCAGGGCCGCTGCTAGCCTTTTTGGTGCACTAAGCAGAAATGTTTGGTGGAAGATCCCGGGTTCAAGTTCTGGAGTCTTTCTTCGTGGAGTCTGCATGTTCTTCCTGCGCTCCAGTTTTTCAACCAAAATATGGACAAGACTATAGAAAACAAAGTGGGAAAATACCTTGTCTTTCACAAATAGCTCCACAATTATGGATGTATTTTCTACTAAATAAAGATACAGAGTCATGGAGAGGAACAAAGTGTTGCAAAGGCAATGCTAGCTATAATGCTAACATTGTTACATTCTTGCTACATGTTAACAGCTAGCTTCAAGCACTGGTTTTTCACATTGCCAAAACATTCAGGAGGACCTTATTTCGCCATGACATTATTCGTGTGTGCTAAATATGCTTATAGTCCACCAGAAAACATTCAAAAACGTGTGAAAGTGAAAAAATTATTTCCATAACAGACTTCCAACCCCCTCGCTAGGCCACCCCCCCAAGTATTCCTATTCCTCCAGCATTGTAGTCCAAACCTAGCTCATCAAATGCTCCACAGAAACACTAAAAAGTATCAAATCTATAAAAATCTTTTTTCTCCTTCATCCATCGTCCTTCAGACCCACTGCCTCTTTCCGTCATCTACTTTCACTACATGCAGATTAAAAGCTCAACCTCCTTCAGCTAATCATCCACATGTTCAGCTCTGATCCCCTGCCCCAGACTGTCTCCCAGTGACTAAACAGGGCGTACACCATGCAGCCGCACAAACCACAGACAAGGCTTTTTTATTACAGTCAGCTGTGATGAACCTGGATCTCACTGCATTCCCTCCATTACCATGACCTCTCTGTGTTTCTGTGTTTACAGCCACATCTGCCGGACGAACGCACATGAGCGAGAGGCTGGGGAGCACACCTTAGGCAATGTATGTTTGTCTCTAGTTTCTCTAATTTTTCTAATTTAAAGTCTTATGGCGAGACAGGTGGATAGGGGGGGGAATTCAGAGATATCAGATTGAATTGAAGTAAGGGTAGGGTAACTTTGAAGTAACAAAGTTTTGAATTGCTTTTAGGTTTTTGAATAAGCTAGTTATAAGTTTAAAAAATATTCTTAAAAAAAAAAAAAGAAAGTATAGTTTTTTCCTCCATCAGGGAGGAATTAAATATTGAAAAATGTCTCTGAAAAAACCTGCAAAAATAATGTTGAGGCGAGACACTGCAGGTGAATAGGATATACTGTATGACATATGAAAAATCTTAATAATGGATAGAGCCAGGTTTAGTTAACATTAATATTAAGAGATTTTGGATATCTTTGAATAATTATTAGTGAAAGAATATGTAAATAATTCACATTTTGCCTTGTGATTTAAACGGAATAGTGTCTGTAGGTGCTCCTTAAGTGAAGATGTTGTCGCCACAGTGTGAGAGGAATACATTTTGATTGATTCGTTCAAGTACATTACATCATATAAACATACCATTTTCTCATCCGCAGCATTTGCAACATGTTTTATATACAGTTGTAATTTACTGCAGATAACAATACTTGTCTTGTTCAACCTCGAAAAGGAGTGGGGAGAAGTATAACTTATGAAATCCCACCCCTGTAAGTATTATACATTTTAAGAAAATGACCTTTGGATTTAGAACTCCACATATACAGTTGTGCTCAATAGTTTACATATGTACAGTAAACTTGTGCATTTCATAGAATATGCTCAAAAACCTTTATTTCACTCATGGTTAGTGGTTGTGTGAAGCCATTTATTGTCAAAAAATCCTGTTTGTTTACACTTAACTAGAAACTATCCTACTACTAGTTTACATATTGTGCATCTTGAAACAAACAACTAACATTTTTTCCAGAGAGTCCAATTTTGTCAGAGAGTCCTGTATTTCAGCTGAAGTGAGTTTTTCTTTGCTCCTGAACAATTTTCCTGGCAGTTGTTAAAGGTCATGTAAACGTTAGATCAGGGACATTTGAGTAGTTTCTGTTTCATTATGATTTCAAAAGAGTAAACTCAGTTCTTTGACAATAAATAGCTTCACACAACCACTAACCACGAGTGGAAACAAAGATTTTTGTGTTATCATATGCTATGAAAAATGTCCAAAAGATTGAAAGGGTATGTAAACTTATGAGCACAACTGTAATTCTATGGGAACAGTGCAATAATTACACCTTATAACACCTGACTGTGGATGTCAGTCCATTTATTTGTTTCAGGTGAAAGTTTATGAGAGCACAAAATCTAAAACGTAAAAAAACACATAGGACTAGGATGTATTTTATGAATTACCACAAGGCTTGTATATTTTGGGAAATATATGCAAAATCCATCTACTTTCATCTCAGCACATTTCCACCGTGTTACTGAGCTGCTAACTGCAACCGTCAACAAAAACATAACTTTTTAACATGATTAAAGGAAACCAGATTATATCCTGCACAATACCAACTTCCTACTTTTGTCCATTGAGGATATTTTTAAGGGAGAGCCACATTCCTGACATGTCAAAACTCTGCCTCCCCCTCCGTCCACTCAAGCGCTGACTTGAACAATCAAAACAAACACTATTTTGCTATGTGCAGCATTCAAAGTCTAAACTTATCACTGAGAAATGCTAAAACGGCCACCAGACTCACCTGTAGACGCGTACGGGCCGATGGGAAGGTGTCCGGGTGAAGGAGGAGGGTTCGGAGGGGTCGCCAGAGAGGTCATGGTGAAGCGTACTAATGGACGGGTCACGCATGCATTGGTGTTGTCAGTGAGAAGCACGGGCTTAGAGTAGGCTTATATAGTACAGTCAGGAGGGATGGAGGGAGGGAGGAGGGACGGAGAGAGTCTGAGCCACAACAAAGATTAGTGAGAGAGCGAGAGAGAGAGAGGAGAAAGAAGGGGGAGGGAGATGGGGAGCAGACAGAGAGCGATGGAGAGAGGGAGGAGGCATAGAGAAAGAGCGAGAAAGGAAGTAGAGAGAGGGAGAGAAGGGAGAGACAGAGGCAGACAGAGAGAGAGGGAGGGTAAATCTCTTCTGATCCTGTGTATATAAGACCTTTCTCGGTCATGTGACTTGGAATGGAACGTTGGCCTGTTGGTTGGCATTCTACTGATTTGCTCCATCTGCTGCATGTTATTAGCTGTTCTTTACAATGGTGTTACCGGTCTTTACACTCTCCAAGACGGTTCAGCACTTGAGTGGTCAGGTCAGACAACGATATCTGAGCAAATGCTCGTTTGTCGGAGCTCAGGACCCGTCATGTGACTTTTGCTGCCCACAAGACTCTGATTGGTCAGAGCATAGAGATATAGCATGTTTTGATTTGAATTGCTTGCAGCAACCCATTGTTGCAACATAAGTTCCGCTAGCTGTTGATGTCAGCTGAGAAAGGTCTATAAGATACTCACTAGCTGTTAACTTAAAGCAAGTAGTTAGATTCCCGTCAACAACAACTGGAGGCCATCTTCAAAAGAGTGGGTATGATTTTCAGTCACATGACTTTTGTTGTTATGGACGCAAACTTGGGGACCTCTGTCTAGTGTATATCATATGCATCTCCAACATAGATGGACCACCCCCTCAGACCAAGCTCCAGTTCGCTCAGTAGCCTCTCAGTACTGCAGAAGAAAATCCCCATGGGCTCAGAAAAGATTTTTGTCATATAGATTTGAGGCAATTGTTAGGTATTTTAACATCATGGACTCCGCTCTTGCCCCCCTCTACCTTTCAATGAACGCAGAAAGAATGCCAAAGCAAAGAATCTTGGGGGGATTATGCGCCCATGAACACAGGCCGTTGAAATCAATAGACCACCATCTTGGATCTCCGGGGCTGGACCTTAGAGCCTTCCACCTGCCGCGAACCGTGGATCTAAGGATGGATGGATTTGACATTGTTTGGACATTGCATGTGTTTGAATGAATGTGAAAAAATGCAGTGAGAGTAATATAGTTTGCCGCTGGTGTGCTGCATAGACTTTATTAGTGCAGACGTTGATATCTTTATGAGGAAATAATTGGATCCTAGATGTTTTAGCTGCACCACCTCAATTTGAAACTATAGACTTTTTAGAATATTTGTGATTGGATGAGGATGGCCCTTCTCTTTGGTCCTCATGGCAGGGTGCTGACATTGCTGCGATGTCGACTCCAGAAACTCTGTAATATGGAATCCTACGGGGACTTTACACTCGTCAAAAATGGCTTAAATCTCTGGGACCAGAGACTCTTTTTCTTCTTCATATCACAACACTAGTATTTTTTAACCACGCTGGTTGTTGTATATACATTTATTTTTAGCGTTTGCTGAGCCAGCTTTAATTGACAGGCTTTGGAGAACTATGGAGACTTGCGGAGCTTCCCGCCTTTTTGATTTCCCTCATGATGTGGGACGACCAATGGGGCCAAGTAGCACCTGTCTATCTCTTATTTATGGTTGTGATATCATATGAACACAACCTATAATAAAAACTGTTGCCTCCCATCTGAGAGTATGACATCATCACACACTACAACCTGAAAATGACTAATACATTATTACAAAGCATTACACAACACATCAAATGGAATACAGATACAGTTTGAACTGAAATGTGTGCAATGTAATGAAAGGAAGCAGCTTGTTTGTATAAAGCCTCCAGAGATGCTCATTTCACTCCAGTGGAGTGACATTTTTACAGGACCACAGGCCATAGACGGATAATTATGAAACTGTACAAATTTGTGTTTGAAAAATATAATTCTGGGTGTTGCAAATTGGTGCTTCGCAATATTTTACTGTAATTTAAAAGCTCTCACGGCCTGAATATTGGAAATGCAATGTTCTTGACACCACTAAGTACATACAGAGATATCCTCTCTAATTGACTTGGCAATAAATCTCAAACATAATTTTTAACTTTTCAGGCCAATCTCAAACCCTCTGTTCAAATGCTATGAGAAACATTTGACATGACTGCAAAAACATCCCACTATCTGTATTTGTGAAAGCTTTCACTTGTCCAGTAGTTTCCCTTCATCGCAAAACTTGAAGGTCCTTTGCTATATATTGTGGTTTATAGAAGTTATAGAAGTTTAAAAAAAAAAATCAAATAGAAAGAGGAACACTGCAAATTGAGTGGCAAAACAATGAATAACAATTCAAACTTGCTACTCATTTGGCTGCTGTTGTCGTGATGGAATGGTAACTGCCATACTGTTGCAATATTACTACATCACAGGCATATAACCTCTATTCAGGTTTTTACAACTACTTTGGGCACCTTTGTCTTAGTTTTAAGATTTTATATAATCCAGCAGAGCTCACATTTTTTCCTCTGTGCGCACCAGTGTTAGGCTAAATTCTATGGTATATGAGAGTTCACAAACACCAGAGAATCCATCTAGTACTGCTCCCGCCTTGGGCCAATCATGCGGCAGTATTGTGGTTTAGAGCGGGATATGCGGGTATTACAAACGCAGCCGAGCTGAAGCAATATACAACATGGCAGTGCAGGAGGACGGAAACATACAGTATCTATCAAATCTGTTTTAGCAGAATGTCCTTTTTGAAAGGAAAAGCACTTTGTGCATTTTTAGTTATTGGATACGGCGCTCTGTGATTCGCCCAATCAGCAGCAAATATCACTGTGCCAACGACATTTGCACAGTAATATCAATGTGGCTCTTGCCAGGTTAGCTCCAGGGACCACAGCAGTGCAAAAAACAGAGCTTACAAAAGCATATATACTGAAAAACATGATAATCCAGGTGTCTTGACTGTGTGTGATATGTACTGGAGTGTTGGTTGGTGTTTTGAGGAGGACTGACTATGAAGGAAATCATGTGCAAATTAAACAAAATACCACTATGTTTTGAATGTAGCATTATAACATGATTAAAAGCACTGACATACATTTTCACTAAAATATAGTTAACACAATTATACTTACGATTTTGCTACATTTTAATCTTGTTTAACCTGGTTTGACATTTTTTGCAATGTTTATTTTTCCACTTCCTTATTGGAGATGGGCACAGGAAGTGGCATCCGTAGAGGTAAACAATCCATAACTGATGTCAGCCATATGGTCATATACTTTTACATGTTTATTCAATAAAAAAGAGTCAGAATGTTTTGGAACTTTCTATGTAAATAACTTTTCTCACATTTTTTTTATTTAAATAAAATCATCAAGTCATAATTACAAATTGTAAAAGAAAACCATATATGCACTTGAAGTTGCTTATGTGCGTGTAATGTGTTTTTGATGCTGTCCACTCCAAGCTTCCATATGGTTTTTTTTTTGGCTATTTCTTTCTTCCCTTTTTTTGTGTGTAAGTTTGTGCATAGTGTCACCGAGCTAAACGACATCACATATGGGCCCGGGACTTAAAACGCAGAGCCAGTCGAGATTCTTGCGGCTAACCACGCATATTTGCCAGCCCAGGACAAGAGTCGGCTTGAACCCTGACGCTGCGGTGAATGTGCACACACGGAGTTTCCCCCGTTTCCAATGGGACATCTCCAGTTGGCGCAGATATGGGTTGACATGTCGGAATCAAAAAATCCCAGACACTTGGATGAACAATTAAAAAGCAATGTGTTTCTTTATATGGCACACTGAAGTTGATTAAAGCTTGGAGTTAAGACTTTAATGGGGTATCAAGCCTCAAAGTACAAGGGAAAGACACTGCGCTGATGCTGCTGACAGACAGGGACTGAACTTTGAAGACGTGTCCTCACTTTATGGCGACAAAAAATTGTTTGTGATGTGGGACCAATAACCAGAGGGTCGCCAGATCGAGCCTTTCCTGTGATTTTGAGCGTTGAGGAAGATGCATGGCTTTGCTCTGTTGTTGATCCCTGAAAGAGAGAGTTTTTTTTCATTCATGTTATGAAAACGAAGTCCGTAATGAATGAGTGTGATTCTACAAAGTATTGGCGTATAATGGATGAGGTAAGAAGGTGGGCAGGAGAGCAACACAATAAGTCAATTTGATCTCAAATACAGCAGCTTCCAATATATGATGTAACCCTTCCTGTCTTGAAAGAAGAAATAGTAGTTGCTCTTTTCACTTAAATTGTACAAAATGCATTATATTATGACATCACTCTTGCCCGTAGCTACCTTGTAAAATACAGGGCTTTAAGTTTGCTTTAAATTGTACAGCGTTTTATGTGTAATGTGAGTTTTGGGTGAAAGTGGCACACATTAATAACCTGGTGTGCTCTCTTTCGGAGGAAGTCAGGCTACATCCACAGAAAGACAAAATTCTTAGCCTATAACTTCTAAAACTTTCTCTACAAACATGGAGCAGTGAAAGTGTGCATCCCCATGGATCTATTTGTGTATGAAAATGCTGATGTATTTGCAAAGGCCTATGTGTGGTGACGCTACCACAGAACACCATCCAACAAAGAAGACAGTAGCAAAACAATAACAATATGAATCACGAATTCGCAAGGATGTGGAATTTATGCTTCAGGTCTGACTGAACTAAAGCTATGATGACTGAGCATTACTGTCAGCCCAAAAACAGGGAGAAAATGGAGAAAAGTCAGCGTTTTCTGACTGGAAATACATTATTCTGAGTTCATCTCTTCTAAAGCAAAGGATATTGTGATCCGTTGTTGGTTATGTGCAGGAAACAAGATGTTCTCAATAGTGGAAAAAGTCCATGTCGAACTAAACACTTGAAAAGGCAGCATAGCTCACGTAAATGCACATGAAGCAGACCTAAACAGGATTGATAATCCCTTTTTTAAAGAAGGGGTATTGGCATATTGGCATGCCAGGCTGGCTTCCGCCATTGTATTAGATAAATGGGGAGAGAGTATGCGCGGTGAGGGCAGCAGTTCAAATCGAGGTGGGACTAGCAAGCCCAGGATGTGACGTGAACGCACAGCGGCCATGCAGCAGACAGCAAAGACGTTTTTATATTAGAAAAGCCTTCAGTGCAGGAGGTTTTTCAGCTCATTTAAAACAGCAGTGGTAAAACTTACCGTTGCGGCCGCCATCTTGATCGCTGTGGTTCATTTCGACTGGCCGCATTATGGGAAATTCTGGAGCTGAAAGTTACTTATCGCAAACTCCCGCCTCCCATGCTGTGTGATTGGCCGGGCAGCATTGTCTGGGGGGTTTCAGCCATTCAAACCACGCATAACCAATACAATCCAATACAATGGAGGAAGCCAGGCTGGCATGCCAGACTTAGAAAATGCTATAATGATATTAACCACTGAAACAAAATCTGCATTAGTTTAATTTTCCTGATTCTCCAAATGAACTGTGTCCCCTCTTCTCTACTTGCAGGGAGCGTGGCTATTGAGAGAGAGGAAAAAAATAGATCATGCAGCGCCTTGCTGCTGTAGTGACGCTGTCGGATCCTTTTGCACTTGATGAAAGGATAAAGCTTTGCCAGAAATGCAGAGGTAAGGAAAGCATTTCCTGGATATATAGGGACTCAGGAGGAGCTTTGCGAAAACAGGAGGAGCTTTTTCTGAGCTGCTGCTGCGGTGCATGGCTCGAAACACAGCTCTATGTATTTGGTATGGTATACTTTATTGTCCCTCAATGGGGAAATTTGTCTTGGGCAGTCTTTTTGGCAGCCTGAACATACGACCAGAAGGAAGCATCTCAAACTCTTTGTTTAATACATGGGTTGGATCATTTGCGATTGTCTGAGCCTCTCTGGAAAGAAACTTCTCATAGAGGGAGGGCAGCGCATAGGCCTGATGGTGTTCTTTGGTCGCACCTACTACCTTTAGTACTGTTTTGATGAGGGAACAACATTGTGACTCTAAAAAGACGGTTTTGCATAATACCCTTTATATACCCATTAAGCTAAAGCAACAAGTATGCAGCATCGGATTACTTTTGATATAAAGTATCAAAGAAGTTACTAGATTACTTTTAGAATGAGTAATCTTTAGTTGGGATACTTTTACGGAGTAATATGCCCAACACATTAACTGTATGTGGTATTGCTTTCTATTAGCTGCAGGGGTTAAACCATTGTTACAGATGTACGCAAGTCATGAAATGGAAGGAAACAAACTGAATTCCAAATTAAGTCACAAAACAAAATAAAATAGTAGATGATCAAAGACATTTATTTCCATGTCTTTGCAAGTGTTTTATTCCATTCAGAGGGATTCGGGGGAAAAACATCTGGGAAAACTGAGTTGCGTGTATATGGAAAATGCTGCAAGATGTCATAGTTCTAAAAACATAAAGACAATACACTGTAATGCCAGTGGAGTCATCAGCGCAGAAAGCTTTGACTAACCAAGATTACTGACTCCGAGGTTCATGTTTAAAGAAGACCCGCATTCTTGGGTTTCCAAAGGTATAACAATTACACGCACATCAGAACTTTCCCAAACACTTTTATGTTGCAATCGCATGCTTTCATCCTGAAGTATACAGTGATCGCTCTCATATTTTCAAAAAGTAATTAAGCCTCAGAAGAGTGTTTGTGCAGTCGGACATCAGCTGACTTTTCAAAAGAGATAGAGCTGTATGGTCCTTTAGAAAATGGACTGACTTCCTGTGCATAATTGACTGGATTATTGAAATGTTTACCAATGCAAGATACTGTACAAAGTCAGGTTTACGTATGTGTGAGAGTATCTTATTCTCTTTGGCTTCAGACACATTTATTTATTTGTCCTATGCGATTATGTTGAAGCTCAATTTAAAAGGTTCCAAATTATGAGTTTATATAGTTTCACAATTTATTTGTTTTTTCAGTAAGTGAGAGGCAAAGTAGTTCTGAGGGTCCCAAGCCTTTCCCAGGGAACATTTCTTTCAATATTTATCTGCTAAAGAGGCATCTGTTAAAATGAGTTTTACATATTTTTTATCATCATTTCATCTTCATAGGCTAATTTGATTCAGTAGTTTCTGAGGGAAATGCAACTTCAATTCTTATTTGGTTTGTCATACAAGGATTATGGTGGGTCCTAACACCTTCCAGTTGAAAACCACTGTAGTCATGTTTTACTCCTTGCTTTTCTGGTTAGGAATGTTTACGCTAAGACCATTGAGCATAAAAATAATCCCAGTGTCCTGAAAGTATTTAGCATATAAAGAAGCAACTTCCTATTGAAATAAACAGCCTCATTGCTCTAGAAGGTGACCACATACATGGAGTTTTAAAGCAATGTTACATCTTTGGCATCCTGAGAATTAAGAGAACCGCCACAAAACGCAAGTATTGGAAACATATTGTACGGACTTCCATACATTTCAGTCACAGTTACAGTTTTATTGTTCTTTCAAGCTAAATCGGATTTTATTTTGCTCCCAAACCCTTGGTGAAACTGGCACGGTCCTTGAGCCTCATTCATAAAACTGTGTGTGAGACTGACAATAAAAGTGAGTAGGAACGTACGTCCGTATACCTGAACGCTATCCCTTCATTGATCAAGAAATGTGTGCACATGACATGTGAGGTAGCGCTTAGGTCTAGGAGGTGAGTGAGGAGGGAGCAGTGGATCCAAGATGCATACAGAAAGTATGGCAGCTATGTAGTTTGCGTGGAGGTGCACATATAAATATAAATAAAATATAAATACCAGCTTTGGCACAGAGGAGCGGCTACACTAATTTTGTGCGTGGTGGGAGATGGCACAGTCTGGCAGCCTGACTTCCGTCTGTTTACCCCTGGGCAGCTGTGGCTACAATAGTAGCTTACCACCTACGTGTATGGAGTGAATGCCATGTAAAGCATCCAGAAAAGCACTATATGGCTTATTGTTGTATACATTATTATTATTATTGTACCATCATAAAAGCTACAAAACAGAAGGTGTTCTGTTACTGGTAAATGTTTTGCTTTTATTGTGTAAACAGACTAAGAATATGGTCATATAAAATACACCAGATTGCACTAAATCACATCTGTGTTATTCACTTTTTAAAATTATTATTATTAATGTCCTGGGGGAGTACCCACAGACCCCCCCACATAAATATATTTCCACCTCATTATTTCTAAACTCCTGGCTACAGCCCTGGTGACACAGGCATGTAATACAAGTATAAGCCATTGTTATTATTTATCAGGCTACAGTCCTGTGGGGCTTTGTCCAATTTTAAAATGTCAATAAAATGAGGTTAATCATTACAGCACTCATTATTATTATTCATTTATTTGTTTTAAATAAAAGTGTTGTCAATATTGTATTTTCCTGTTTACAGTATACGTACAGTATATACAATATATAATATTACAATAGCCACTATTGTAGGTGAATTTCGGCCCACGCCCCAAAATGAGTTTGACACCCCTGTTCTAGAGTGAAATAATTACATAGAAAACCAATAAAAAACATTTAAAAAACAAAACAATCTTCAGAAATCAGTGCTATAAGGTGAGAAAGATCAATAAGTACATTTCTCAGAGCAATTGGTCCAAAGAAAATTTCTATTATATAAACTGGCTTTGAAATGATGGTTCAATATTAGAAACCTGAGGACTTGGTTGTTTCTGGTTGGAATCCAAGTGAAATCACATAAAATAAACTTTCTGGCGCATGTTTTGTTACTACAAGCATTTTTGACTGTGAACTTGCTACATGAGATTTCCAATTCAAACTCATAGTATTATTTTTCCATTGCGTCCAATCCAGGAAACACAAACCCAAATGAAGAAAAATACCACTGGCTGAACCTGGCCAGGAATGTTTTTGAAGTGAAAGTGTGAAGGTGGTGCCAGCTAGGATACAGGAAACAAAATCAAATACAGCTGACTCTTAACCACATGTATTTTTCCTCTAAATATGTTCCAATGTGTGTATTTAATTTGTGCGTACAGATCCTAGTGGATGTGAACGGTCTTGGGATTCTACTTCAAGAATCATGGGAAAAAAGAAGCTTCTTGTTTACTTTCTACATTGCCCCCAACAGTATAGGGAAATGTCCTGCATTCAACCCCTTTGTCAATGTTGCTCAGTGTATTGACCAGTGGGCCAACTGCAGATAAACCTATTGTACATGTTTTGTTTTAGGGGAAACTGAAGCACCTGAAGGAAACCCATCCAAACATGTGGAGAATATGCAACCTCCACACAGTCCAGGACATCAAACCAAGGACCTTTGTTAGGTAAGAACACAAACCACTCTGCTAAACAGAGAGATTTTCACAACAATATTGGTCTTAGGGTTGGGTAGAACATTGATATAGTGATGGAAGGATTTTCAGGATTGCTTTTGTTTTTTCAGTGCTGGATACTGCGTATGAGTGTGTAGTGAAATATGACTCTTGCAGTGGAAACTCTGCACTTGATCCATCTTCAGTGCGACTGTCCGACTCCAAACTTCAATTTTCCTGTGATTGACTACCTCTCTGCTCCCATGCGCTGTTTCTTCCTCGTTCCATGACTTATGCTGATCACCAAGATCACATCACTGCAAATAAACAAATGTGATTGCACAGTTTGACAATCCCGTTGTATCAAAATACACAGCAGGATCATTCTAGGTTCTATCTAGAGGGGCAAACTAGGCCATGGAGGGCCAAACGCAATACTGTTTTACATGTAATGACGGAATTTAAACAGATCTATCTTTAAATATCTTTGAATTACTGTGCTTTTGATTCGGACATGCTGTGTTGGTGTTCTTGGGTACTACAGACAGTCTATTCATTCACAAATCCATCAACGTAAATACTCCTTACAAGTCTAAGCACCACCGAATGAAACCTCTTGGAGGGACGAATTTGACCCGCAGGCCCCACTTTGGGGCGCCCCTGATCTAGAGCACCTGCAGGAAGTCTGCTCAGGCACAGGACAAACACACTTCACTGTAGGAACCGACACAGTTCAGAATATAACTTAGGCCCCGTCCACACGAAGACGGGCCTAAACGCAAAAGTATTATGTCAAACCAGCCACGAAGCCGGCGTTTTGGGGGAGTGTAAACGATAAAGTTTGAAACCACGTCTCAGGGTGGAAAGTTTTCAAAACGCCGTTTTCGCGGCTCCGTTGTTACAGCTTTCCTAAAACGATGACGTCACAGCGCCAGCGTTGTGTATGTTTTGCATAATCTACTGACCTTATAATGGCTTCATCAACCCAATCCAGCCTGTTCTGACCGTGATACTTCTCCTCTGCTTCACCGCGAGGCACAGCTGACACACGGAGAAAAGCCCCAAAGAAATATCCTCCATTCTGTCTATGTTTTTGTCCTGACAGAGAGTCTGTTCACTGACAGTAATTCTGCTCTCGTCCTTTAAATCTAAAACACAAATCATCCTCTTTGTTTCTTCTGTAAATTAAAAAAAAATCCACGGGAATAGTTTCATTTCACCGTGATGGGTCTGTGTACAGTCTACTGCGCATGTGCCTCTACAGTGTTGTTCTGCTTTGTGAGGCGTCCTGTAGTGGTGTCACAGCGCCACACACAGGCCTGGAGCTGTACTACAGCGTTTCCACACAAATGAGTAGATCCATGTGGATGCACACATTTACTGAACGGGCTCCATGTTTACAGAGAGTGTTTTTGAAATTATACGCGTTTCGTCTTCGTGTGGATGGGGCCTTGGACTTGGACCATGAACAGAATGGAAGGGATTCTACTTATTGTGGGTTTGCTCATGTTGCCATGCGGCAACTTCATGACAAATGAGTGTCACAGTTGGAGTTGTGAAAATTGTTAAATGACACTAAAAGTGAGGGTTCTGTTAAGAATGATAATGATGCCATAGCAAGGGTAGACAAGGTTGTTGGAGTGGGACAATCTTTTCCTTGTCAAACAATTGAGGGCAGAGCTTCCTCACGGTGACATTTACAAACACAGGGATCTCCAACCAGTAGCTCAGGACCCATCCCTTTCCAAGTAACTTGCCAAAGGCTTTCTACATTTCTACATACGCTTGAGTAAAATTTTACATGTGTGTTTTGTTGTTGTTTCTTTGAAGTATAAGTAGCTCGCTGCCATTTTTGTAACGCAAAAGTAGCTCACAAAGTAAAAAAGGTTGGAGACCCCTGCTATAGTACATCATATGTTCTGGTAAAGGAATTTCCAGCAAGTACCTTAACAAGTGTTTAGGACACTATTGGGAGTAATCATAGTTCTAAAAATCATCAGAAGATACACATTCAAGGCCAGATTTTGCCCCCGGGCCTGACGTTACCTACCCCCACACTATAGTTTCAGTATGAGCTCACAGGGTTAAAACCAGACTTCATTTACCTGGCAATACATGTGAAGTTTTATTACGTCCAAAGTGAATGTGAAACCCTCAGCACATACATTGCTTATGTGCACTATGGGAAAACCATTCACCACCAGCCTTTAGTATTGCCTTCATGGTGATTTGTAGTTCTGCTCATGTCCATACGTCATACATGAGGCTATAACATGACACCACTTTTGTGCATACCCGCTATTATTTTCACCTTTCCAGCAGTTTGTCGACCATGCCAGGCCAAAGTGAACTTCATCCACTGAAACATTAACACACATGATCCGTGCATGTTCCAGCCTTTGAGCGGTGGGCTGTTGTAACGCCGTAAAACGCAAACTCACTGGAAACCGATTTCATAATGCCCCAGTGTTTAACTAGGAAACCACATTCCCACACAGACAGGAGAGGGGCTTGGCGCGGCCGTTTGGCCTGCTGACGGTCTTCTGACTTCAGATTCCCTTTCTCTACCACCTCTGGAGATAAAGACGCAACCCCCCCCCTCCCCCGTCCCCATCCCCATCCCCATCCCCGTCCTGTAAGATATGTAAGAGCGCAGACTGGGATGTCCCGCAGTCTCCGCTCTTACATATGGAGCGTGTTATGAAAATGTCTGGGGCTCTAAACACACTGGATCCTCCCCGCTCAGTAATGAGGCATTGAGGAGGAAGCGATGGCTCTGCGGTGGGGCTGGTTCGATATGTTTTGCACGATCTGGAAGGGTTTGAGGTGAATTACATCACTTTCCACCAGACAGATATGGATGAATGGGGTATGTGTGCACTGAATTTGCAAATGACAAAGACTGCAATTATTTTAGGGTTTACAATATCAAGAACGAAATATTGTGTGTTCAGAACATTGTTAACCATTCAAACATAATAAGACGTATGTGTAAACAGTTAACAATGTTGTTTCGACCTCAACAAAGGTGTTCTGAAGTTGCATTCATTTATTTAGCAGTCTTCTCACAAATGTTAACTGTCTTGGATATGTTGTGGTTTGTTAACTTAATTGTGACATACATTGAAAATTTGATTACAACACTTATACTTTTTTCTGAACTACCCTTGTATCCCTCCGTATTTTACAAATTTGTGCATGCCTTTGATGATAACCGTGGAGCCTATATAGAACAGTATGTCTTATTTAAAGAGGGGATATTGTGCTATTAACTATTTACTTTTTTACATTTTTTTTAGAGCATGTTACAGTGTTCCCTCATCAAAAACATAGCTGAGGCTATTTTTTTTATTCACCGCAGCAGCAGCTCATGAAAAGCATCTCCTTTTTCCCAACAGCTCCTCCTGAGTCACTACATACCAGGAAATGTTTTTCTTACCATACGATCTCTGGCAAAGTATCCTTATCCTTTCATCGTGGAGCACTGGCAGCAAAAACACCCGACATAGCTTCACAACCGCAGCTACACGGACCAGCCTTTTTTTTCTTGTCCTTTCTTTTCTCTCTTTATCGACAACAACTACACAGCGAAGGCGAGCAGGAAGGGATATTACTACGCTGTCATGGCAGTGCGTTGTTATGGCATGTCATGTGACCTGCGCATCGCTTTCCTATTGGTCACACCCCCGACAGAAATCGTTGTTAGCAGGAGACGCTGATGCACTGCGATTACCATTCCAAAATATCAGACACTGCCTGATGTCTGTCGCAGCTCGTCTTTGGTTGTATGATGGTGCCATTTTAAATCTTTATATCTGTCTCACTGTGTGACCTACAACCTGCGATTTTGAGTTGTGTGCACTGTGCTTGTAATAACAATATAGCATTTTCTAACCAACAAGTATAAGATAATGATGTGTTTGAGATTAAAGTGTCGAATTATTATTATTCCTTTCAAAACGCATAATACACTGTCTTTGAGGTTGGTCTACACATAGTTTCACAATAGCAATACTGGTGACAGTGGCAAAAAAGGACCTAAAAATGTATTTGTTTGGGAAAGCAGTTTAGTCCTTCTGACCCATGACTGCCATAAATTGTACAATCTTTGCATTTTTATACATGTTCTATATACTGCGAAGCATTTACTTCTTTCATCCTGTTTCATTGAGGACAAAGTCCAACTCTAGGTTACATCTTTGACATTTACAAGGACACACTTGCAAAGTTACATGTAACATAATGGTTTATGGAATCATTTCATGTTTTTCTATTCCATATAGGCCACAATTGGCTGCTGTAGGAAGTACTTGAAGATCACTGGGGACATTTCTGTTTGTTTTAACACATTTCTCCCATATTTCCTGTACAGTAAAATTTAACAACATAGACTACCCCCCACATCTTCACTGCGACCTCTAAAAGAGTGTGGAAAATAATGTGGTTTTCTCCTAAAGTTTTGGCGTCTGAGCCAGTTTCCCTCGCTGCTCCGATTGTTTCTTCTTGTGCCATCCTCACTGTCCCGGGGCTTCTTGGCATGTTGTGACCCCTGTGGAGATCTGGGGTGGGTCCTGTGTTGGTCTGGGACAAGGATCTGAGGAATGTGCTGGAGTCAATTGAAAAGTTTGGACCTGAGAGTTAGTTTGGGTTTGGTTGTTATTGGAGAAAACGTTTTGTACAGAGCAAATTCCTGCCATTTGAGTCCGCCCAAATATTTTTTAGAGGAAGCAAGTTTTCAGGATATGGTCTTCCACTTTTGCAGCTGAAAACCCCCAGATAATCATCTGTACTTTTGTACTGAACTGAATACAAGCTGTGATAGTTCAAGATTAAGAATGTTAACAGCCAATTCTGGTCGAAAAATCAACTTGAATAGATCTCCTGTTATGCATGTGTCTGAAATTTGCAAAATATTTTTATTTTGTGGTATTCACATTCTTACTGTCTTCTTATGAATAGTGAATGAAATTAATTAGATTGTTTAAGTAGCCAGAAAATACTTTTCTTGAACCTAATTTGCTCACAGAAATTAGGTACACACAATGAAACACAATGAAAATTACGCATTCTTACAACAGAATTAATTTTAGCCATTAAAGTGTGTGTCATATAAATATTTATGTCACAATGAATAGAGGCAGAACTTGATCTGGTCAGTCCAATTTGGACAGTATCTCCAGATTTGTCCACAGGTTTAATGCTGACTGATGTGTTGTGAAGTTTATAATCATAATATTATTATTATTGCTTATGGAGGTAATGGCCAAAAAAACTATTAGCAGTAAAATAAAGCCAACGTGTTACGACACCAGTGTATCTTCATCAGGGCAATTTGTTAATGTTGTCCATGTTAGAATGAAGGATTTTAATATTTTTCCATTAGACTGTTTTGTCTCTCTCCTTCTGTCATCACCATTAGAAATGGTTTCATAATTATTGGGATACTATCTTCTCGCTATCTAATCGCAATTATTTTGTCCAAGATAATCATGAGACAACATGTCATGATCATGACATACCTAGTACCAAGCTGCAAGATGATGTCTTCGGCTCTCACTTTACAGTCACCCTTTTTTTCTAACACTATACCTGCCAGAAAACACCACTGTCACTCATTTATGGGGCTTTTCCATGTAGCGCACTTCTACCCAGCACAGGGCGCAATCCTCAGATTCACCTGTATCAACCCTACCCTGGAGGTCTTGCTTTTCCACTCTTTAGGGGGGGGGGGGGTTTACTGGCCATGGCTCCTCACAAACATGGCAAAGTAATAATGAAAGCAATAGTCTGGAACACGATGAGAACAATGTGGATAAATACTGCCTTTTGACGGACTTTATTAAATTATTCTGAAGCTCCAAGACAAAAACTAGAGAAAACAAGCTGCTAAAAACGAACTATGTGATATTGTTATGCTAACAGCAGCTAAAGTTGTGCTAACAGCGGCTAATGCCATCCATTGGCAAGATCACTTTTTACAACCGCAGTATAATGTTGTTAAATAATATTCTGGCTGTTTTTGCGAGGGCTGTCTTCTTTCTGCTCTGACAAATCAGAGGCCAGCAGTCTGTTCACGTCATGCTAGTACCAGTTCAGCTCGCTTTGACCCAAGGCTTACAACAGTCCCAAAACTTGTGCCTGGCTCACCCAGTTTGTTCTGCGACTTGCATGTGGAAACAAAAGACTACGCGGGTAGAACAGGCACTGGGCTGGGCCGGAACTGCCTGTGGTACAGGGGTATTATATGAAAAAGATGTTATTAGCTACAACAGCTCAGTAGTAATGACAATTAATGTACTTTTGCATTTCACAAATAGTAAGATGGTGAGATTTTAGTGCTGCATGTCTCATACTCCAGATATAACTCTCCCTCCCTCTCTCTTTCTGTTCCTCATCTCATCTTAAAAGCCTGGAGTTAATTATATGTTTTGCTCAAGGTAGATCTCGACTTCAATCACAACAGGAAGTCGGGCTAATTTAGATGTTTTTATGGAGTTTGTGTAAGACTTTCCTAAGCCCCGGTGCCTTTGTCTTGGCTGTTTAACTTGGGGTTAACTGTTTGTCTATGAGGGTCATAAATATTTAACTCGGCGCTCTGTAATCAGCAACAAGTCAATTAAACTAATGAAGAGGCAGAAGAGAGGTGAAAACGAGCTCTAAACAGCCAATCAGATGAGCAAACATGCGGAAGGTAAGTGTGTATGTGCAGCCTTGGCACAAAAGAATGGCGGAGACAGTGGAGACTTAGCATTTCCTAACTCTATGGACCGTAGCACGCACCACAGGAGTCAAACAATATGACGTTGATACATAACTGTTTAGAAATGTGGATTTAAATGTCCATTTGGATCCACAAACACTTAGATTATACGTGACTGTGGCTGGCAAAGACATGCAATGGAATTTCTGACTTTGGTGTAGTAAGTACTTAGCATTGTGTATTTTGGCACTTGTCATTATCCCATTCACTGCTGTGACTTTAGCAAAGTTAAAGTATTTAAAAACACTTTTGGGGACCTCAGCTTTGAAATTGTACATTTTGTCTATGCATGTAAACAACACATAGTAAGGACTGAAAGGGTACAGGTGGGAATGACATGTGAAAAACAGTTAAAAATACTTTCAGTACTTTCAGCTAATGGCACACTAGTGATGGTGTCCTGTCTAGAACCAGGAAATACAACCATATTAGTCCAGTGCTCAGGTCTCTGGACTGGCTTCCTGCTCATAGCAGCTCTGCTTGTTTACAAATGTCTTTGTGGTCTAGCACCAAAATACATCTCTGACATGTTAGAGCCGTATGAATCTTGGGCTTTGAGGACCTCGGGGAGTGGTCTCCTGATGGTGCCCAGAGTCAGGACTAAACATGGTGAGGCTATGGTTCAGTTTTATGCAGCTAAAATCTGGATCAGTCTGAATGCATGTACTGAATATAATTTAATAATATAATATGTGAGAAAGGCCACAATGATTAAATCCAGGCTGAAACTCTTTGCTGCACTCTTTGCGTTTATTGATTTTATCTGTAATTTTATGTAGCTGTGAAGCACTGTGCTTGATCTGCCTAAATCCATGGCAGAGTGATGAACACACAGAGCAAGGGGTCCAGTGATATGGCCTTTCAAAATATGGAGGACAGTTTTGTGTTCCTTCTATGACGCAACAAAATCCTGAAATCCAGGAAATAGATCAGGGAGCTTCAGCAGGAGAAGAATAAACAACCAAAGTACAGTAAATAGGATTACTAAAAAGTCTGTTTTTTACAGAGCTTAAAGGAGTTAGATTGGATTTTCATTAGATTTCAGATTCACTTTACTTTTAAATCTTAAATTATATTCTGTGGACGCAGTGTAACCTGGCAGAAGCTAGATTGATATGTGTAGCACTCTAAACTGAGTTCTACACATTGTCAATCCGGGATGACTCCCGTTCAAGTTGCCCGTGAAAAGGAGGAATATTCAGTACTTTTAATACTTTGAGCTGATTTGGTGACCCACCAGGTTAGTACCCATGTGACATGTCACACGGGCGGCAGGAATGACAGGTGTTGTGTTGTTGTTGAAAAAATGTGTTGAAAAAAATAAAAAAGTGTGTCTCACCTAAAAAAAAAAAAAATAGTGTCATCTACGAAGTCCTCCAACGGAGCCATGTTTGTTTTGCTGAGGCAGGGCCTACTGACCGTTGTACTGTAGCCTACATGTACCGCCCCCAGCCACATTGCAGCATGCGATTGGTCCGAACCACTGCTGGTTACGAAACGGACCAATCAGTTGGAGTCTTTTCAGATGGATTTGTTGTGAGACAGAAAATTCAGATCTTGTGACAATTCATCTACAGCGCAAGGTTAGATGCAGTGGTGCGGTGCCTGCAAAATATTAGCAACAGATGACCCAAACTACTGTTATCTATTGGCTCCTAGCTTGGCAATCACACTTCTTGCTTGACTGTTCTAGACGCAGTTTACACAGTGATGAAACAGCGGTATGTTGACACACATTATTTTACACTGCACTGCAGATCGTATTCTCTGACTGCGGGTTTCTTTGAAAACTCTGGAGGATGTAGTTTCATGCCTCAGTGAGAGGCCTATTTTCTGATGCTCTGCCTCTTGTGAACTGGACAGAAGGACACAGAGAACAATTACGTCACAGCCACAGTCTGAACACTGATTGGCTAGCTCACAATCCATAAACATTTGGTTTTCTGGCTTCTCACATTAGTATTTAGTCAAATAGCTTAATTTGTAATGACGTACTTTTACTTTAATATGCACCAGTCACCTCAGAAAGACCCAACATCCAAAGGTTTTCTGGAAGTTGAAACAGTCTACTTCTTCTGTCTACTCATGATGTATGTAAAAGCATGTGTTAGGGACACAGCGCCGTTTGCTGGACAAAGGCGTGTATTGCTCTTTCATTGTGCCAAATTTGTTTTTTTACCACAACATTTTCGTGTAAAAGCAGATTGAGGACGTGAATGGAGACTAATATAAGGAGCAAATAAAAAACAGTCGCTTATTTTCTTATTCGCTGCAGGATCTTCTATCACACCTTTAATGCTTCTGCACATTGACCCTTTAAACAAAGGATAAAAACCAAGGGACTTGCTGCCGATCAGAGTTTAGACATGTTTTTGTATTCAATTTATTTTTGATATTTTGTTTTGCTGATGATCTACCGCATGTTGACAAAAATGACAAAATGGCCTATACTTATGTTGGATAAATGCTTTGTGTGTGACTCCTCATTTCTCTCATTAACAAACTCGCTCTTGAAATCTAAATAGACAGCGTTGTGTGTGCCTGAGTGCAGAGCTGAGTGATGCTGACGCTGTGCAGCTGATTATGGTGATTCTCTAAGTACAGCTCTGGCAAATTACATGTGTCTCAATCCTCTGAGAGAGAAATGTATTGAAAGATGAGACCCTTGAGTGTATGGTTTAAAGGGGAAACGTGATACAGTCATTTACTAAACAATCTCTTTAAATGTGGTCAGCATATATCATATACTGTCAGAGGATTTTGAAAGTTTCATTGCTATCTGTGTTGAAATGAACTTTTGCGTCTGTATTGAAACGTTTGGCTGAAGAATCTGCAACGTTACACAATCGGGCTGAAGCCGTGAACGGTTGACAAGATGCAGCTTACTTCCTGACTGTCAATCATCGAAATCCTATAATAACAGCAGCGTGGCGCCTGTCACACTGGTTCTGCACAGTCAACTCCTGTCAGATATATTCAGATTTAAACTTCTTAACTGGGAGATGCTAATGCTACGCTAATAACACTGACAATTCTTATTCGAAATCTAAATGTAGCGACATAGCCCTGGCCCTTAAAACCACACTGCGGAACATCCTGGATTATGCCGCTATGTCACAAACAGCGACTAAACCAGGGCCCCAGAGGGCGACTAATAAGTTCCATTCACATAGAATTCTGTTTCAGTTGGAGCAGGTGCCAATACAACTCAAAAAGAAAATTGACAAAATGTGTTCTCTAATCATTATTTGAAAGTGATTGGATTCACAAACCTGTCATATTCTTATGTTTATGTTATGTTTTTGAATGTTGTCGTCATATACCCTCCATTTGCTACAATCACTAAGGCTGTACCTGAACTACTCATTTACCATAATCCCGCAATGTAGGATTAACTTAGAAATTCTTCTCACCGTTGTAAACTTTATGTAATACACTCTTCTCACTGATTTGACACCGATGCAGAACATGCCTAAAGTGATGGGGAAAGGCGCTTGCCCAACAGTGGGAGGTCTGGAAGTGATGTTTGGATCAGTGCTGACAGCGGATGGAGAGAGCGGTTTGAGAGTTGGTCAATGCCAGACCGAGGAGCTGAAAAGTTCCTTAATTTTGTTTTCAGTGAACAAAAACTTATTGTGTTTGGGCAAGTTTGCTCCGGGTTAAAGTTGTTTCCAATAAGTCATTGCAAGTTAGACTTCGATGCTTTACGTTGAAGCAGTTCATGACTCCTGTATATATTGCTTTCAATAGGAATTCCTACACATAGCCCTCCTTGACAAACAAACTGCAATAATTCAGCATGTAAAGGTGATTAATTATGCAGAATTAGTGACGTGACTTCATGACAGAATCGGTTCTTTTGAACGGCTTGAACCAGATCTCATTTATGTCCATGTATTTTCCCTTTCCTCTCTATCCATTAGCATTAGCCAGTAAACATCGTAAGTTATGAACTATCTGTATGCTTGATGAATTTCCCATGTGGATCAATAAAGTATTCTGATTCAGCTATCGTCAACCCATCGACCACAACTGAATGTACAGGCCTTATGAAATTTTACTTAAGATTAGAAATAGCGTGTAAAAGTGGCATTTGACCTAAATGCTAAACATTTTGGTTAAGTATTCTGCTTTTTTGAGGGTTGGACAAGCGTCTAATGCTCACTAAATCTCCTTTTATACGTTACTTATAGAGAAATCACAGAGATGATCACAGACATGTCATGCCTCGCCATACTTTTATATAGGGATTGGCTAAAAAAAAAATTCAATTTGACCTTTATTTAACCAGGAAATTCCCACTGAGATTAAGAATCTCTTTTTCAGGGGAGTCCTGGCCCCAGAGGGGATCCTATTGTACATGATTTTAGTGGTAGGGGAAACCGGAGCACCCGGAGGAAACTCCACACAGAAAGGCCCTGTCCTGGCCCGGGATGGAACTTCTAGCTGTGAAGCACTAACCTAACTAAATGCTAACCACTGCGCTACCGTGCCACCACGGTACATCATTCATTTGAATGGGGACAGAATGTTTAATTACACAAATAACTGCCAGGTCCGGGAAATTTTATGCTAGCCCGGGAGCACACACATTTGTTGCAACAGGCTTAGGTAGTTAATGTAGTTCTATGATTTCTTTCGATGTAACTGAACAAATGCTGGAAAACAAATGAAAGGTTTTTTGCACAAAAACTACTTTGCAAAGCAGGTGAGGCTTCTTTTCATTAATTGAAGTTTTATTCACATGACTCAAATTTCAAAGCATAGTATGCATTCTCACCTTACCCTTAGTCATTTTAATCAAAAGGTGTGGCAAATTAGGTCAATTGGGAGTTTTGTCAGATTTCCTAAAAAGTTTACATAAATAATCCAGCCTTTTGAACGGCTCTTTAAAGTGAATTGACGATTCCCCTCCTGCGCTACAGCCCCTGGCCTCCCACTTTGTTCCTCATGTCCTGTCCACTGAAAACTGTGTTTTTTGTACATTTAAAATATGACATGTGAGCCCTCCTCTCCGATTGGCGGACAGATTTCAGGATTTGCTTTGGAATTGGTCCTGGTGTCTGGCGCCTCCTGATTGGGGCGGCTTGTGGATGCCATCATCAAAGTTCCCTCAAAAACATATTTGGAGATGTTTTCCAATGTTTGAGGGATTTTTTTTTGACTCTTTCAAGGCTGTCCCACACCTTTTTACTCTTTCAATTTCCCACAAAATGTAAGATAGTGATGAAGATGTGTTTGAAATCATTACCAAATACCTCTAAAAAAAAAAAAAAAAAGTATAATTTTAACCACATTAAACAACTAGACTTAATTGACGTCATTGGAAAAAGTGCAGTATTGGTGGTGCTAATTTTCAGTGCGTAGACGACAGTGATCCAAGTTTCTGTTGAGTCATAGAATATCTTTCCTAATTTTTTGCACACACTGACAGCTTTTCATCTATGTTATTCTCATTTCTATTCAGAACATGAATTACTGGTGCAGGCCGACATGTGCTCTGAGTGTCACTGCAGACAGGGTGTGGACCATAAAGCACACAGTGAAAGATAAGCCTGGATCCTCTCATTGCAGATTAATGACACCATAAACTTTAATCAAGAGCATCCAAAGTAAAAATAAACATGATGGCGTCTTCAGTATTCATTCCTTAATCTGTAGCCAGGCCCTGATATAAATATAAAAAATCACTGTCAGTCAGCGGCAGCAGATTAGCCAACTTCTCTGACGGAACTGAGTTTGACATATTTTTAATCCTGGATACGATTACAGAAGTGTCTCCTCCCTCGTCTCAGAAAACCAAACCCTGTCTCCCTCCCGTTCCCAGGAGATCAAACCGGGACTATTGTTAAAAGAGGTTAGTCATGTGACCTGTCCCACCACAAGCCACTGCGGCTCAAATAAAAGACATCATCTCCAACAAAGTGCAGTTTCCAACAGAGATAAGTACAGAGTGAAAACATGGATAACAGACCTGCGAGAAACAATATGTACATTTGCACAGGGAAGCTTTAAGAATACAAAAAAATACTTCCTAATCAAATATACAAGTATAACAGTCTATCCTCTCTAGCAGTATCATTTTTCTTTGTTCACTTCATCATAAGAAGTCACCTGATAACATCTTCAGCACCATGGCATTTTTGTTGTACTGTGTATAACAAAGATTTGTCTATAAAATACCCATAAGTTTATTGTTGTTATAGAATACAGATGTACAATACAACAGCAGAGGGCGCACTTCTCCCTCTAGTGGGCACAGCTGACTGGAGCAGCTGTTTAAAAACAATACTAGCACCAAATCCAAACCGCGTATGCAATAAAAAGAGCCTCAAAATGACAAGAAGTGAATAAATACTATTTTCGCAAAGATTTGAAGGCAGGTGAACACTGTCGTGTCCTTGGGCAAGACACTTCACCCACCTTGCCTCCAGTGTCTGCCTATGCTGGTGGATGAATGAGAGTGAGAATGAGTGGAATTCCTTGGTGGACAGTGCTTTGAGTAGCTGATTTACTATTTCTAAACCACATTCCTGCTTCCGAAAGGAACAAATTAACCACGAAGAGTAATTTATTTGTGTTTGGTCGAAGTGCCCTCTACTGTCCTGACTATATTCTTCACCATTATTGGCCTCTATTGATAGTGAAAGCAGTGCAACCTCATTAATCATCAATTTCAACATATAAAATCAGCATTGTGCCGCAAAATTGTGATATATTGCAGAATCCATATTGTCACACCCCAATTTAACATTATTCTATTCACAATCCGTCCATACCTTCAATACCATGCCCTTTCATTCCAAAACTTGCCTACAGTACAAGCCTGATACATTTTGCCACCCATTCAACACTTGCTTGAGCTTTCTCTAACCCTTGTGTCACTTTTGGCCCTTTTTACTGTTAATTTGGTCATAACTTTTTCCATCATTTTGAGAAAATCCATTGATTTTTGGTGAAAAACCTAATTTTGAGATGTATAGCCATTGTTAAGCGCATATCGCATCAAAAAGTGTAATTTTAATGGAATTATAATAAAAGTGACTAGGCACATCTGTGGCTACTAAAAAAGTAGTCAAGGTTGTTACTGATTTTTGACATACCCAAGACTATAATAAAAAAATAAAATAATAATTTTAAAATGAGCCATCTTTGCGCTATTTTGACACTGTCCAAAACTTTGGTTTTGCATAGGGCCATTTAACTCAATGATTTATATTCCAAATTTGTTATTTGAGAGCGGAGCTTGAGTGAATTAATATTAACTCAAAAAAAAAGTTAAATAAAAAATAATTTATGCTTTACCAAGAATTAAAAACGGTGTTGCGTACGGCCGCTAATGATACAAAAGGATAGTATTTTTTAACAGTGCACAATACCTAAATACTCTTCCTTGCCTCCAACCCAAACACTTTCAAGCACGCCCTCACAATATAAGACACTTAATAATCAAACACAGCCCTAAAAACACGATAAAACAGATACAGGAGAAGTGCAGCGACAGCAGTAGCAGTAAATCTCCCAGGAAGCCGCTCTCTCTGGGATGAGGGAGCATTGGATCGTCTGTCTGTGGCGGGACGGGGGCGTAAGGACTCTGAGGCACCTCGCAGTACACTCCGGTCCATCCCTGGTAGCACTGGCACGTGAACTTATGCTTCATGTCCAGGATGTCGTGATTGTTCAGATGCCCCCTGACGGTGAACAGCGGCCCTCTCGATGGAGAAGGGTTGCGGTTGATGTGGAAGTAGCGCGGATTGAGGTGCAGGTAATGGTTCGAGTCCAGGCTTTTGCGAACACACCTGCCGTTCTTCTTGCATAAGGCCTTGCTGCACAGTTTGGCCGCGGAGGTGACGTTGATGACGTAGTGACCCAGAGGACCGTCAATGTAATGTTTGACCGTCAGACAGTTTTTCTACAGGGACAAAACGAAAGGGAAAGAAAGAGAGACATTTGTGTATTTTACGGCCTATTGTAGGGCTGAACGATATTGAAAAAACGTGCAATATGTGATGCAGTTCCATGCATGTTTGGTTTTAGAGAGTGTTGGCAAAAAATGTAAAAATCTCAGTCAGATGGAAAACTTAAGTGAATGTGTGATATTTTGTGTCTTCTTGCGATACGTATATTCCATCATCTAATATTGCAATACGATATTTTTTGCGATATATTGTGCAGCCCTAGTCTATTGTGATTGTTTTTCTTTTTTGTGATTTTGGTTGAATTGTAGATTCTTTTCTTCATCCCGGTTGAGATATGTTCAAAGAGAATAGCTCTATGCCTAAAGTCAAGGGGCCTGATCTTGCCGGGCAATCTGGTCTGGCCCAATGGCACTTTTCCATAATAGTACATAATAATAGGCTATGTACGATGCTTGATAACATCCTCAGGAGGCTCTGTATGTGCCTTAGCAATGCTTCCATTTAGCCGTTAGGAGAGTCAGAACTCAAGAGAACAAGAGTCCAACAGCTATTCTCCAGAGTGCGAATGTAAGCTACGTCCTTTTGTAATGCATATATTAAAGGTGCACTGTTTAACATTTTGGATTACAGTATACCTTACCTTACCTTACCTTATCTTACCTTGTCAGCAATACAAAACCAGATAGACGCAGAACATGTTTTGCAGTGGGTAATCAAAGCATGGATTTGGATGATTTTCTGACTGATATTTCACTCATAGGAGCACTAAGAAACTTCCTCAACTCAAATTAACCAGTCCCGTTGACGACTGTAATGACTTTTTTCAGCTGACGTTGAGAACTCCAACTGTGATGGGAAATTCCTGGACGACTGAGAGCTTGGATAACCAATTACCTGTGATCGAGCGTACTCTGATGAACCCCAGAGGACCACACCTGCAGCTCCTAAAGCGGCACTTTCTCCAATGGTGTGCACCAGGTCACTCTGAAAGATACAAGCATTCAGAATCTCTGTTGATGGACACACAACGGGTGAGGAAACAGATAAAGTTGAATTGTGATCTGATCTTGTGACAATTTAGCATTTTGAAGAAAGTATAATATCAGCACTGTCTAGGAGTGTTTAGGAACAGCCCAAATTGTTTGACATTTCGTCCAGGGAAGGAGCTAACCGCTAACCCCCACCTTAAACATGTTCCTGTGCATAACTCTCCATCTATCCATTTCAACAATTACATTTTTTATTCATAGACAGAATGCTAAGAGGTTTGTCAAATCGCTGACACCCATCATGCTTCTAAGATCACGGACAACCCTTTGTGTTAAAAATTGTACAGCATTCAAACCGTCTTCCCTTTGCTTTTGACCTCCATACCTGAGACAGCACTAAGAAGGTGTACGCGTAGAAAGGTCTGGAGTAGGCGAACACGGGCAGAGAGTAGTCGGCCCGGGCGATTGAAGCGATCCTCATGGCCTCTTTGACTCTGTAGTGCACAAACTTCACGGTGTTGGGCGAAGACTTGAGTTCGTAGTCCAGATATATGGATGGATACAAGGCTGTGCTCTCTTTCCAAAGCCACATCAGATGGTCGTTCCTCACATGCTCCACGTTGGGACACTCGCCTGTGTATCTCTGCGGATGCTGCTTGTATCCGTAGTTATAACAATCCGGGAATAAGTAAAACCCCCATAGGCCTTCTGGTCGTCTAACTTTGGCCAACACTAATGTCAAGTTCATAAACGTTTGCCCTGCTTTCTCGAAACTCTCTTTCGCCTCCTTTTCGACTTTGCTTTCTGGCCAGTTCGGATGCAACTTCCTAATTTGCTCCTTAGATTTGTTACGGTATATATCTTTACCTCCCCAATTGCGTACCCATTGTGGTCGCCAGTTTTCCCAGTCAATGACGCCAAGTCCTCTGAAATCTTTCAGCGGGATCATCTTGTCGATATCGGCCCTGGCTTTGCTGAGGTGTTTGGTGATGCTTTGGTTTTGGGGCAGACCACCATTGATGGGTATATCAGAGTTGGAGTAGTAAGGGTAGTATCCCAAGCGGCTGTGGTAAAAAATAGTGACATTCGGGCCGCTCAGAGTTTCGTTGAGATTGGCCACGATGTCGAAGACACTCAAATCCAGGTCGACTTTAAATCGTAGGCGGCAGGATTCGGTGGGTGCGTTCCACACCACCACGAAGGGCCTGTGAGTGATCAACGGAGCACGTCCCGGTTTAGACTGGTCTCCCCGAACTCCTATCTTCACTCCGAGGCAAACCAGGACAGCCAGAACCACCACCAGGGGGAGCCCATTGGACGCCATGGCCGGAGGGTAGACATGGGGCAATTATCGGGCGCTCGCTGAATGGAGAAGAAGAAAGAATGAGCATATTATGAGCTTCAGTAGGCGCAAATAATCGACACACAGTGAGAGCACACAGCGTCAATGAAGTGGATGCTCCAGATTCCACAACACAACAAACAGTTTGAGAGGAAAGAACGGTTTACTGTAAACCAGGGCAGCAGTGATGACAAACACCACCATGCACTGTATGCTTAATGTAAATAGTGTAAAGGATATCTACTGTGTGTACATTACATTTCAACTCAGTGGCCATACTAATACGCTAAACAGCTGCATATTTTCAGCATGCACTTCTTTGGAATCACACTATTAAGCATTAAAGCGATGGTGATACTTTATACTTACTTTACCAAAGCTGTATATAAAGTATACAGTAATCAAAAGTTTACATACCCTGGCAGAATGTCAGGGTATAAACTTTTGCATTTCATAGAATATGAATGATAACACCTAAAACCTTTTTTTCACTCATAGCTAGTGGTTGCGTGAAGCCATTTATTGTAAAAAAAAAAACTTTTTGTTTACGCATTTCAATTAGAAACTAGCCAAATGTCCCTGATCAAATGTTTACATATTGTGCATCTTGAAACAAACATCATTTTTTTCAGAGAGACCAATTTTGTCAGAGAGTCCTGTATTTCAGCTGAAGTGAGTTTTTCTTTGCTCCTGAACAATTTTCCTGGCAGTTGTTGAAGGTCATGTAAACGTTAGATCAGGGACATTTGAGTAGTTTCTGCTTCACTATGATTTCTAAAGAGTAAACTCAGTTCTTTGACAATAAATGGTTTCGCACAACCACTGACCATGAGTGGAAAAACAGATATTTGTGTTATCATTCATATTCTATGAAAAATGGATTAAAAAGATTAAAATGGTATGTAAAACTTATGAGCACAACTGTATAGCTTCTGAATAACTTGCAGACATTATATATTGCATCTTTAATGGTTGTAATTTTCAGCATTGGGAGTAATGGAATTTAGAACACATATTTTTGAACACCCATTTTGAGTAACTCTATACAGACTTTTTCTTTGAGAGTGAAACTGTCAAATATTTTTCAGAATGAGTTCCTATGAAAAAGTCTTGACCCTGCAGCAACAGAGGGTTCTTTAAGTTAATCTCTCTCAGGAAAAGCTTTGTTTGCTGATTCCCAAAGCTACTGAATAAAGGAAACCACTTGAGGTTTTAGAGATTACGTCATGCTCATTTGTGGCATGGCAATGATAAACTACCTGCCTAGAACCATAAAACAGAGGAACTGTGCACCCCGAAGTCTTGCCGTCACATGCTTTTGATTAACAGATGTTGATATTATGCATGCGTGTGTGGTTTCCTCAAAGTCGCAAACCACATAAAGCTGCGGCGCCACGGCACTGCTTTGCCTTCGCTTGACTTTCTTCTTTATCAATCGTCCAAAACTGCACCTCTTCATGCCATAGAGCTCCATCAAATACTGAGCCTTGTCTTCGCGGCGCCATCTCATATGCAACCAATTCACATTTCCACTTTCCACAGTCGGGGGAGAGACATTGTAAGACAGCTCAAGGGGGAACCATGATCTCTGAGGTTGCCTCCAAGGACGTCGCGGAAAAATCTCCCGCGTTGCCTCTGTGTGTGGAAGTAACCAGATCAGAGCCAGGAAATCCCTGGACACCGCTTCAATCAGTCAAACTTTTTGTATGTTTTGACATCTGGGGTCTCAAACTCGTATTCTCCAGGGGGCATAACTATTACTGTCATGTCACTGGAAGTTCTGCATGGTGATAAAAACATCATAGTGATAAAATATACAGTATAATAGATAATAATGTAATAGGCATAGCATTCTGGTGACATCACAACAATCTAATGTGCCTATTTAAAATTGATCGATAGCCGTATTAATCAATCAGAGAAACGCATGGTTCGACAAACATGGCGGGTTAACGTGTGCAAAAACATGAAATTTAACAAGAAATATCATACTAAACTATTTTAATAAGAGGTTAGAAAGTCTGTTCTGAATGATAATGTGATTTGAGTGTTCAGACTTCCGTATTTAAGTGCTAACTTTGGCCTTCTCACTTTTTTTGTCATTTACAATTACACAGCACCTTCTAGTTTACTTCCACTTGCTTGTTTGTTTTTTGAGAAACTTCCAAAGGACCAGAGGAAGGGGTTGGAGGCCATTTTAAAAACCTGGAACCTACTAAGAACTGCACTGACTTGAGGGGGGAAATGTTATCTGTTTAAAGTTTTCTCAGTGGTTTGAAATCACTTTAATATTTATTATTTCTTTTGCCATGTTGTAGTCATTGTTTGCTTAATTTATTATGTGTGTTCATTTTGCTAAGTTGGTAATTTTGGATCCTTTGTTTGTCTTGGAAGCGTGACAACCAGCCCATGTCTCCCCTACCAAATGAATTGTTCTTCCAAATGTTGCAGCTGGAGTGATTTTTTTCATTTCCTTCACCCGTTTCTCTCGGCTCTTCTGTTTCAGAATCCTGTGAGTTTGCTGGTTTTCCTGGTGATGCAGCTCCAACGTAAACAGCATGCGGTGAAGCCTCTCAGGCCGGTCTCCAAAACCACAGCAGGTCTGGAGACTGTGAGGAGACTGAGGTCCAGACCACAAGAAAGACCCCCCAAATACTGAAACGGGGCCAAACTCACATGGGACGACCAGGAGACCCTCAAGGGATACTCGCTAAAGGCTTCCAGGTGAAGACAGAGGCATCACAGAGGGTCGCTGATTGACTATATTTCATAACTGTTCATAGTCATGCTTCACTTTCAAGACAACACGCTGCAAGTGAATAGGGAATGAAAAATCTATTTAGAGAATCAATTTGACACAGATATCAGAAAACTTGCAAGTTATCTGACATTTAAAAAGAAAGCATATTTTTTGACAATCAAATATTAGTGATCATAGAGTCAAGTTTAAATTTGTTTTATTGTTTTGATATATTAGTTACATAGCTACAGTTGTGGCCAAAAGTTTACATACAGTACAATCTTTTTTTCCCACTCATGGTTAGTGGTTGTGCAAAGCCATTTATTGCCAAAGAACTTAGTTTACTCTTTTAAAATGATAGAGAAACTACTCAAATGTCCCTGATCTCACGTTTACATGACCTTCGACAACTGCCAGGAAAATTGTTCAGGAGAAAGGAAAGCATAAACCATTGACATTGATATACCTATTACTTTTAAATCATTTGAATCATCAGGTCGAAAACAATATAGCAGGGGTGGCTAACTTGTCAGAGACCAAGAGCCAAAATATTTTCACCCTTGATGCCGAGAAGAGCCACAAAATACACTGTTCATTTGTGCATGTGTCCAAACACGATCCGACAGTCAGCATCACATTATATTTAATCATAACAAACTCCAAGTATGGAGAAAATTTTTAATCATGTGCAATTTCTTGTATTCTGGTGATTTACATGTAAGATTTGTATCTCCTCACTAAACAGTAAGAATTGGGCTACTATTAGAGCTAAAGGTTTTATTTCAATATTTTAATATATTTCTATTATGAATAAATGTATTTATTTGGTTTATTTGATTTTTATTAATTTACTATTTATTATCTAGTTTTAGTGCAGGACTGTGTTAGTGTGTGTGGGGTCCTGCCCACTGAGCCCCCTCCTCTGATTGGCCCCTGGCCTGCAGCGCTGTTCTGTGCCTGCTGCCTGACGGGACTGAGTGCAGAGAAAACACTTGACTTTAGGCTGCACAAAGTTCACAAACTTTATTATAAGGCTGGTGAGGACGTCCGAGCTTCTGTTTTATGTTGGATTCACAATATTTACAACAGCTGTGGAAGAAAAGGCACTGACTTTGCGTATTTCCGTGCGGCAATTTCGTGTGTTGCATCGCATGCTATGTTGAAGCTCGTCATTTGTATTATCTTAATTTGAATGTATTTCTGTCAATATTGGGCCAATCTCCATGAAAAAAAGAGTAATCAGAAACTTGAGAAGCGCAGAAACTGTTCATATGGAACTCTGCATGTTATGGTTGTTTATCCTGCATCTGGCTTTATCTTTGCAGGAGCACCTTCTTCAAACGTTGCGTCGCGAGGGAGAGAGAGAGCGCGAGGGGAGAGAGAGAGAGATGAAGACTCACTCAAGTGTCTAAGAGGGAGGCGAAACAGCGTCTGCAAGACAACGATTGGGTTTTGGAGAGAGATGCACTGCGGCTCATGCATGCATCAGGCAAAGAGCCGCACTCTCATTGGCCAAGAGCCAATGTCTGGCTTCATAGAAAATTGAACTAGTCTCATATGTCTCTTTGAAATAAATGGATCCCTCTAAAGAGCCATCAGTAAAAAACTGGTAACCTTGAAAATTGATTGCTTTAACTTTACTGTTTTCATAACAACACTGTTCCTAGAAGTTTTACAGAGGCATGGCCTGGCCCCAGCTCTGACACTCTGTTCATCTTTGTGGCCGGTCTCCAAACCTTCGAAACTCCAAGCTTTTTGCTCAGCCTCATCATCAATCAAGTCCAATAATTGGCTTGACTTGTGTGAAAATCTCCCGCCGTGTCCAAGGGTCGTAAACTCGCTCGGGTTTTAGATGTTTATATCCTCCTCGTCCTGATTCATGAGCGGTTTGGACAGCGCGGCGCGGAAAATATGAAGTCAGCCACAAATTAGCAGTTAATGATGCGACATTAATCCTCCATCACCAGAGAGACTTCAGAGCCACACATCGAGGCGACCTTAGTACGTCTGAGTCACAATGTTACGGTCATCTCGCCAGGCAGTTGTTTTTTTGTTTACAGTAAAGGTCATGGAAATGGAAATGAAACCGGGTCAGGAAGGAAGGAGGACATGCTGGGAACACAAATGTGAACATACACAGGAAACTTTTGGTGGTCTTCGTTTTAGTTTTACTACATTTAAATCAGTTCATCCGTCCTATCACTCTTTAGCACTAAAACATTTTATCATAATCTTAGTCCAAGTGATATTTTTGCTGACTCAGATTAGACTAAATGAAAAGTCCATCAGCTCCCAATCAGTCCATCATGCCCCATTCTCGAACGGTAGCGGGGTTTGAGCACCCGAATGATCCCAGGAGCTCTGTTGTCTGGGGCATTAAGCTCCTGGTAGGGTCTCCCAGGGCAAACAGGTCCTAGGTGACGGGTCAGACCAAGAGCGGTTCAGAAGCCCCTTATGATGAGACCATCAAGGCCGGTTACATCGCCCAGAGGTGAAGGAGCGTCGTGGGTCCGTCCTGCCGTGGACCCACCACCTGCAGGAGGAGCCATAAGGGACTGGTGCAGTGTGATCCAGGCAGCTTGGACTGCTGCCCCGCCACCCGGCAGCGGATAAGCAGAAGAAGATGGATGGATGGATACATTAAAAGCGATGAATGAGACTAAAACTATGACTGACAAATAAAAACTAAATAATAATTAAAGGAAGGGACTAAAAGCATGTGAACTTCAGTTTGTTTACCTCTATGTATGTCACTTCCTGTGCCCAAATAAAGGAAGCTCAATAATAAACATCACAAAACATTTCAAACCAAAACTAGGTAAATATTTGATCAAAATCTTGTCTTAACTATGTTTTGGTAAAAAATTTGTCTATGCACTTTATAAGCCCTTCTAAGGATGGACATTGCAAACTATCCTTGACTGCAAATGTTGTAGGGTGTTACATCTTGTCCCCATCATAGGCAAAAATTCTTCAGTCTTCATCTGTACTCTGTAGTTGAAGTAGTTGAAAAAAAAAAAAATCTTGTCCCCATGAAATAAATGAATAAGTAAAATAGTTCATGAGCAAAATGTTATCAGATCAAGAGCACATACTGTAGATATCTTTCAGGAAGCGTTCCACCAAACCCAGATACAGCATGTCCTCGAAGCAAAATCATCAATGCGCTCTATAAGATTTCCTTTCATTTCCTTTTGTCGCAGCCTACTCCCATCATTCCTCTGGTCACGGCGCTGGTGTTGAGTTTGAGGCTGTGGTTTGTGCAGCTGTTTCCAGATATGATTGGACTTGATTAAGACTCAGACAGTTCCCCGCTGCACAGACCGAGCTGATTTCACCTACACATATTATTATTCATTAAACCAGTCTGTCTTCTTTTTCTGCTGATTCATGCAAAAGACGTTGGCCCCAAGTGGAGATTCTGATATGTCTTTAGTTACTTGTTTCAGAATCTGTTGAAGATGAGACACTGCCATAAATACAGTAAACACCTCACTGTGAAGGTTTGGTATTTTAAACTGACCCAAAAAAGTTTCTCACCTTAATTTGTCTAATTTATTTATGTACTTGGGGGGACGGTGGCGCAAGTAGTAGAGCGGGTCGTCTTGTAATCGGGTCGTCTTGTAATCGGATGTTGTTAGCGGTTCGATCCCCGCAGGCGCACACTGTCGTGTCCTTGGGCAAGACACTTCACCCACCTTGCCTCCAGTGTCTGCGTACACTGGTGTATGAATGAGTGTGAATGGGTGAGTGGTTCCTTGATGTAAAGCGCTTTGAGTGCTTAAAGCAGGTAGAAAAGCGCTATATAAATGTGACCATTTACCATTTACTGTGTAGCAGTAGTTACCAAAATCAATACACAACTTTTCCATGTTCGATCTTTCAACATGTGTGAATGAAAAGGACTGGCCTGTAGCTAGTTACTTGAAAATTACTGTACTATATATAAATATGTCCTACCTTTAGTCATGTGTTGTGGAGGATGTCTTGATTCCGTGAAGTTCCTCTCTGTCCCATGGGGATGGACATTGTCAGAGCCTGTTATCGTCGCTGTGGCCCCTCCTCGTGTGAACCTGCTCATTAACTGGACCAAACTGGACTAACGTTACCCTCTCTGTAATGCACAGTTCACACACACACACACACACAGAAGTACTGTATAATATCTTCACTAACAAGCACTGTTTGAATCGTAAATCAAGTTATTATATCATCACTATACTGTCGTCGTAAGAAGAAATTCAAAGTATTTTTTAGTGTTTTTGCTGAGCTGACATATGCACTGCTACTTTAACGTGGTTGTGAAACTGACAGAATGGGTTCTTCCAATGGTACTCCTCTGGTGGTGCTGGTGGTCATCTGTGACTTTAGACTTATTCATTTTGATTGGAGATGATATAAGTGAATAAGTACTTTAGTAATGCATTTAAAGTGCTTGTGACGAAAACATAGTTGACACAATCATACTTAACACGGGCACAGGAAGTGACATACGTAGAGGTAAACAGTCCATAACCATTCCCGTGCAGACCAGAATCCTTTGATCTTTACCTCTATGTAAAGCTGCGTTCCCGGCAAATAATAACTGGTACATTTCCAATCTCCAACTATAGGAAAAATGCACCATTCGAAATGGTAATTACAACTTGTAAACTCAGAAATAATCCGATTGGTTTGAGTGATGAAGACAACAATGGCGGCCCCCAGTGGACTAGTGTAGTAGGAAAAGTCAATAACGCTATTTAGCATATTTTGAATTAGATTCACGTGTGAAGAAACTGTCTTACAACGTTAGCATCTTTTTAGCTAACTGATGTAGCATTAGCCGTTAGACACGGATTTATTTGTTATTTGTTTGTATTTGTAAGTTTCAAGTGAGAGAATAGAGTTCAGGATCGTGATGTCATAGCGCAAAGCATTATGGGATTTGCAGCAGGTTTTTTCCATAATGAACTAATGGAGGTTTAAAAATGTAAAATACTGGAGTTATCATTCAGCTCACGCAGCTCTTTTTAAAAATGTTTTCAGCTAATGTACTTGTTTCCAAATTTAAAAAGTATGCACAACATTAAAAAGCTTTTGTGTAACCATCAGTGGGGTAAAAACAATTCAAGATTCAAGATTTTTATTTGTCAAACTTAGTGTTGCCACCTGTCCCGGTTTTACCTGATTGTCCTTCTTTTTAATGGCCTGTCCCGGGGGAAAAAAATATTCTCCCGGGACACTTCCTATACTGTATATCACCTTTTACCTGCCCACTAGCGCCCCCAGGTGTCTACAATCAAAAACTGTAGGAAATAAGCCAAAACAATAAAGACTGGACATTTTTAAAGCAATTCACTGAATAAATAACAACATAATGGTATTAAAATTAATCAAAAGATTACCATTGAGAGCAAAATAATATTATTAGTAAACACATCTGTTGACATTAACCACTTAAAGTAACTACTTAAAGCAAATCTAACATAGCTCCATCACAAGGTTATGTCCAATTTCGCTGTAGAAGGGCATTTTTGTTGTTGTCTTGGGTTAGATGTTAAGGGGCCACTGCTTATAAGCAAAAGGGTCGATTGGGTTTAGCAAAATGTCCAGGTTTTTTGTCAGGCACAGGTGGCAACCCTAGTCAAACTACATGAATGGTTTGAAATTATGTTTCTCTCATCCTTGATTGTGGAGCGGGGGGAGGGGGAAGAGGGGTGGGAATAGTTGGAACAAGAACTAAAACAATGTCAAACTATACACCAGTTTAAAAAAAGATATAGAGAAATTATTTTTGCTAAATATGTTAGCGATGAAAGTAAAGCACTAGCTTGAACGCGGCTAATGAAGGACGCTGCATTTGCTTTGTAAATACACGAGTTGGGTGGGATTATACATGTTTTTTTTTTACTTCTTCCCACGCCTACTTGGACATGTACATGTTTATCATTTCTTTTTGTGCATTGGCATTATGGATGTACAATTACAGTATGTTGGTTTTTCAAAATTTTCAAATAAATTCATTCATTCATTTATCCAATGTTAGTCTATGGACAACATTTGCTAGTAGCTGCAAACATGGCGGATTCCCATGGTAAAAGTGGATATTCCCGAACTCTGTACCATGGAACTATTCCATGGAGCATACTGACTTTAAATTTTAATCTACTTATTACTAAGAGCAATACTATTTTCCATCAAACAAAGTCATAATTGCAAAAGAATTCACATCTGTTAAATGCACTTTAACTTTGGTGTTTTTGTGGTTAGACATAATTTAAGTCTATTAAGATCTGTTTTAGAACCTTTTTAGACTGATTTACCCTGATCAGATCTTGATGCAGACCTGGTAGTATTTGGATGGTCAAATATTTAATGAGATGGTATTCGGTGTGGTTATCTGTGTCTACAATCGTTTTCACACATTCAATCTCACGGATAAATGAATTTCTTATTACTAGCATGCATGAGAAAGGTGTGGACTTTTATCCTGCAGCTGTTCAAATATCTATAACAGACACATACAAGTCCCGCCTCTGCACATTTGAACAATTTATTTATGCAATATTAAAGAGTCAGACTAACACCTGGATTTATTGTTACATTCCCACACACAGACTTTTGATAACACCGCGCTGTTAAACAAACAATTGGAGTAAAAATGTTTCATGTTCATTGTGTTGTGTTTGTTTGTGTGGTCTGCAGAGGTGACACCTGAGCCTTTTTCTAACAGAAACATCTGTGGAAACATCACACACTTCTTTGACAGAAGAGGATTTATTTATTTATTTTGCAGCTTTGCTCCATTGTTAATTTTGACAACACATTTTAATTTAGTTTTAGTCTTTTGACAAATGTTATTTGACATATGTTAGTCAAAGATTTTGTCAGATTATTCTTTTTAGTTTTAGTGTAATTTTACAGTAGTCATAGTTTTAGTCTCAATAACTACTTTTAATTCAGGTTTAATCTAATTTCAGAAAAAAACATTTTATTCAACATATGCAACTTTTGTGGCATTTTATACAATCATTTGGACGGTACTAATTTTTACACTTTATGCATTTAATTAGCGATAAACTAATTTATGCTTTAGTAATGCGTTTCAGTAATGCCCTTGCTTAGGTACTGTACGCTATAGATCCAGTTCAGGCCTGATTTCATCTTGATCTAGGCCTGGTGGTACTTGGGAGGTCAAATATTTTATGAGATGCACAGTAAATGTGAAAAGATTGACAACACTGCATAAGCAGTGGCAAAACACTTGGATTGACCATATGCTGTTTCAAGCAGACAGTTGCAGCACAAAAGAGCATCGATCTGAACAGACAATGTGTCTGAGGTCTAAAACGGTGAAACCAGCTTCTATCGATCTGTATTTGTCTGATGCTTATAATCAAAATAAATCTTAAACACTGTGACTTTGATCTGAAAGTATGAAAGGAGCACATTTGTACTATTACATGAAGGTTAAACCGTGTCATGTCTAGTCAATACTGCATTATTTCATGAAACCGTCTGTAAGTCAGAGGGGGTACATGCTGCAATGTATTTCCAAATGCTGCCATCTGCTGGACAATGTTCTAATTGCAGTAGGGCGAGTGGTTCTTGATGGCGTTGAACTTATCCTGGGCTGCATCTAAAATGGGAACGAAACACCTCCTTACCTTAGCCTTCCTTACCTGTTCCTTAACCTTTGAGAGCTACGTCATGGGTTCAACATTAAGGTCCCTCAGCAGTTAGGAAGGGTGCCTCAGCTGCGCATTTTGCACCAATTTGAACCTTCCTTACTCAGCGGAAACTACAGGGGAAGTTACGTCACCAACAGCTGTTTCAAAAATACTCCGTTACCCACAATCCTGACTACAAAAATACTCCTTCTTCCACTGTCCACCACTGACTTTAAACAGATTGTCAACTGTTTTTCATTTTGTTTCAATAAACAGCACTTTATAAACTTCACGCAAACACAGGGAGCTGCTCCGCATGTTATTATCGGCGCATTCAGCATGTGGCTAATTTGCATATTAGATTGATATTGTAACTAAAGCGGTGAAACCATTAGTTTAGCAGTGATCTTGAGGCTGCTCTGTGCTCTGAGGAGGCTCTGGGCATTTATTTAGTCACTTTATAAAGTTTGTCTTGTGCAGATCATTTTATTGAATTAAACAC
>OMNZ01058940.1:0-15173 GCA_900303255.1 Lesueurigobius sanzi | reverse complement strand
AAACTTGAGGTTTTTTTTTTACTTTGTCTTGTGTCTTATTTCATGTACAGTAAACATCTTTGCCAATAGTTTGTGTTCAAGTGACAGCACAACATTCTTATATCCACTATCGGGAATGGATTCCAAATTGATTAACCTTAATCTATGTCAATGTGGACATGTTGCATGTCATCTCTTAATATCTCTTCACCTGTAGAATGCAGTAATTCCAATAGTTCTGCAATACTACTTTTGATCACCACGTTAAATACTGTAGTGAGCAACAGTATGCTAGGGCTGGCTTCAACCATCAACAATCTAGGGCTGGGTCGAATCGTGATTTGGTCTCCATGACTATCTGCTTTTTGGGAACATCGTCATATCGTGATTCAGTGGTTTTTAGGTTTAACACAGTCTCTCCACTCACTAGGTCTAAACCAGGTCTAAAATCAGACAATATCACAGACTGAATCTGGATAAAACCGGAACTAAACCGGACTAAAGCAGAGACTGAAATCTACGTCTAAACCAGGACCAAACTAAAAAGGACTAAACCAGGGACAGAATAGAATGATGATTACCCTGAACATGCTATAAAATCGAACTTTGATGGATCACTACGCGACACAACTTTACTTTATGGGAAATACAAGTAGATATGCCTTTTCAGTGGACTGTAATGGACAAAATGAATGGAGCCATGCCTGGACCCCATCGGAACCAGCTAAGGTAAGATAAAAATTATAAATTACAAAAAACTCACAAATGACATGTTTTTGTTTTTTGGGGTGGATATTTTGCTTGGTTTTGACACTGTGGTCGTTTTATTTGAGAAGTTTTGCGTGCAACAAGATATCGTGTGCCTGGGTTGATCATATATGAATGCTCTATATCCACCGTACAAAAATGATATGGAAGCATGTGTGGGCCGTTAGTGGTATGACGTTAATGCCCAAATACAAAATGTTTAATGCTACAAACCCCACAAATCAGTACATATTTAATATCAATCTCCAAACTTTAAAAGGAGTTGATCCCTCCCACCTGATAATGGAGCTCAATTGTGAAGATCTAGACCCTCTGTACGAAAATGAGTATGAGGGTAAGGTAAGACCAGGCTATCTTTTCACAAACGTCTACTTAAAATAATAATAAAATAAAAAGGACTAAACCAATTTCATTCAAGCACATCTGTGATGTTGTGCACCTGCTTTAGTCCTAGTTCAAACTGAAGGAAAGCCACAAGGAGAACCTGCTCCACACAGAAAGGCTCAATCAGCCCAGGACTGAACCTGGGATGTTCTGGGTGTGAAGCACAAGCTCTAACCGCTGTGCCGCCCAAAGGTGAATGTTGTGTCTGAGAAATAACAGCAGTGGCATATAACACATGTACCAGGCCCAGAGGAACAGCCTGTTACTGTGGTGAACTCCAACAATAGGTGCCATCTCGCTGGGTCTCTGACAGGAGCCCATTGTTATGGCTGACAGAGAGCCACATGTGACAGTGCAGTCATAGCCACTCACTCATGTCATTGTGTTTACTTACATCAGCCTCTGGGATCAATTACAAAGCATTTGGTCAAATATTATAAGGTAGAGACAAACCAAGTCAGGCCACAACCACGGAAATAAACAGGCATCGTCTTCTAAACCAGATTCAACCTGTCAAGACCTGTGTAGAAATATTAATTATGGCCAACAATAAAAACAATTTGCAGTTTGGTCCAGTTTCAGTATTTCACTAGAATTACGAATATTTGACCTAGCGTGTAAAAGTGGCATCTGAGTAAAGGCTAAATCATTTCAGTTCAGTTTTCTACTATCTTGAGGGTCAGATATATATCAAATGATTACTAAACCTACTCTTAAAATATGTTAATGATGACAAATTATATATATTATATAAATGTCATTAACGGACATGCCATACCTCACAATACTTTTACATAAGGACTGGCTTCACCATTCATTTGCATGGGGGAGAGGAGGTTCGAGTACCCAAAGTCTGTGAAGTTTAAGCTCGGCATGTTTGGTACAACAGGTTTGGAGAGCTAACAGCATCTCTATGATTCCTACAGTAACCACACCGTACTGCAGGACAACTGCACCAGTCACTTCAGCTGCGAAAGGCCAATTATTACTGGAATTGGAAGCACTTTTCTGATTGCTGCAGCAGTAGAGGAGGATGTTGGTGTAATTCACGACTGTATTTACACATTCACATCTGACGTCTTCTGGAAGTCTGCGATGCACTCACCGTGGGGAAAATCTTAATTCGTAGCTCAAAATGGCAGGTCGTACGACATACAGTGAGACACTTGAACCATTGCACTCCTAACAGACGAGTAACGACCATAGAGTGTAAATAATATTGGAGGTACAATTGGCTAGTTCTCCTCAAAGCCAGTTAGCATAGCTGGCTCCGGAAACCGGAAGCTCCTGTTGACTTTCCATTGAAACTTTTTGGCCCCTCTAACTCATTATTGGAAATAGTCTTGTTATTTAAGATATTAACAAAAATAACTGGCCAATCAGGTGCCTTCTTGCTATGGTTGGAATGGTGGAAATTTGTCTTTGGCACATGGTGCAGCTTCGTACATCCACACAAGACACAGTAAAACACACAAGGTGACAATAAAACGTTACAGGAATAAAAAAATAATAATAATGAAATGCTCCTACACATTGTTATTTACAAACGGTATGAATTAATTTTTGAATCTGTATTTGCATTTTGGCAGCATGAACCTATACAGCCAGAAGGAAGCATCTCAAATTCTCTGTTTAAAACATGGGTTACATAATTTGCCATTTTCGGAGCCTTCTGAGCCTGATGGTCCTTGTTGGTCACACCTACCTTTAGTGCTGTTCTCACCAGGTTTGAAAGTTTTGAAAGTTTTCTTTTGGACTGCACAGATAGGTTTGCAAACCAAACCTGGATACTGCATCGTACCACACTCTCCAAAATGGCCTGATTCTTGCTCTGCGGTTGCCATGAGAACGTAACTTGCACGTTGTATGTATCATAGATGGCATTAGGCTCCAAAAATTCAACATGGCAGCGGATCTAAACGGCTAAACTGCTAGCTTTGGATTCATTAGCCCGCAGTGAACGCTATGGTGAAAGCCACGCAGGCTACCTCCATTGTTATACACCCTCTGTTCTTACGACAGACATCAGGCAGCGTCTGATATTCTGGAACAGAAGTCTCAGAGTGAGCCATCCTCTCACTCATGATCTGTGTCAAGTGCATCATGAACTAAATACCACACAACTGTACCAGTTGTGTGGTACAGTGTAGACGAGTGAAGAAGTTTACATTCTACACGTCTTGCAATGTAACATCTAAAAATCTTATAAGATGAAAAAATGTTGTAGTGTACACAGGGCTTTAGGGATATTTCTAGACACCTATATTATTTTAAGTAAAACTAACAAAATATGTGTAAGGTGTCAAACAATCAAAAACAATCAAGCGTAGAAAGGACCCTATAACCTAAATTAAAAAAAAAAAAGATTCTGAGAAAGCTATAGTTGATCACGATAACTAAGTATTGCTAACGAATCTGCAAAAACTTGAAATATACTTTTCCAAACTAGTCAGCTCGGATGGTCGGCTCAAATGAATGAAAAAAGCTGCTGATCTGAAAACCTGGAAATAGGTGCAAAAGTGGTAATGTTTCCCAGAACCAGCAGAGCAGCCAGGCAGAACACGTAGATGAGGCACGACTGATAGGAATAACTGGCTCTTCAATGGCCGCGCACACGAAAGAAAAGAACATACTCAGAAAATGGTCCCTATGCAAAGGTGGTGTTGAAAATGCTCATGAATGTACCTTCCACATGCTGGATCTTGTGCTGGACATGCTATTATCTACTCAACTAAGCAATAATGCCTTTCAAACGTGTTGGTCAATCGGTTGCATTGCTCAATTCTATTCCAGTTGAAGCAGGCGCCAATACAACTTTATGGGAGAGAAACAGTTTTTGAAAGAAATTTTCACTTTTGGACACTTTCATGAGAAAATAATTACACCCGAGTTCATATGTGCTGACAGAATACACTGAACTTTGTGACAGTTTTTGTTTCATGTGGATTGGCCCAGGAATAACAGATAAATTAGCAATAAACTAAGACTAGACATTTTCCATTTACCATCGTCACCAGCATAGTATTCTCAGCTGCTCTCCATCTCAATTTTAAACTCTGTGATGTCACATGAACATCACATGTAAATCAAACCATTTCACAGTCATGATTAAAAGCTGAAAACGGTTCATTGTAGAAGAAAGTGTCCAGAATAGAAAACTGTAGAGAAAGCCATGATCCCATGACCTTCAGAGCCACCATTATCAAGAATGAAATAATAATGTAATAAAGCTGCGATGTGAGATCAGCTGAGCGGGTCACAGCTCTGAGCGCTGACTGTGGGTTTGATAAGCCATCAGCGAACAATAGTCAGCTCTGTGTCCAACATAACAACACATGTCCAAACAGGAGCACAGCTTTGGTTAATTTTATTCAAATACTGAAACTCTGCAACCCAGCCCCGGATAAAGCGGAAGAAAACAAAACTTTTCGAGTCTTATACTTTCATCTGAAAACGAATAAATTACCTAATATTTACATTATCTCCATAGAACAATATGGGAATTAAAACTTCAATTAGCATTTTCTCACATTGTGATAAGATAAAATAAGACTTGTGATTTATTTATTTGACAGCGACATTGCACAACAAATGTATTGACCAGAGATAGCTGCAAGCTAATTTTCATCTGGAGTCCCTGGGCAACAGTTCTTAAACGAGACATAAACCAACACTTTCAAGCTAATCATGTGTAAGTCGCACTTTTTCTCATAGTTTGGCTGGTCCTGCGACTTATACTCAGGTGCGACTTATATATGAATTAATGTGTTACGTTAACATACCAGACACCTATTCAGGTTGTTGTTTATGCTTCTTGTAGCTGAATAACCGTTCATGTGTTACGTTAGCAAACCGTACAGCTATTCAGCCTGCTGTTCTCTATTCTATTGTTATTATTATAACTTGCCTTTCAAGATGAAATGTCTGTTCTTGGTCTCGGATGTTGTAAAATAAATTTACCCCAAAAATGCGACTTATAGTCCAGTGTGACTTAAATGTTTTTTTCTTCTTCATTATGCATTTTTTTGCTGGTGCGACTTATACTCCGGTGCGACTTATAGTCCAGAAAATACGGTTCTACATGCAAGATAAGTTAACTCTATCCAAACATTTAGGCAAATATAGAAAAGAATAAAGAGAAAACTCAAGAAATTTAGTTGCTTAGTGTTGAAATAAGATCTTGGTTACAGGTGAATTCCACTTAAGTTGCATATTACACGTATTTATTCGCAGCATACAGTAAGTAGCTCGCTGCCATTTTTTAATGTAAAAGTAGCTCGCGGCCCAGGGTAAAATAGGTTGGAGACCCCTGATTTGTATGACCATCGTGTCATCTTCACAGAGGCATTATTTGAATTTATCAATGTACAGACATCCTAATGAAAGATGTTAAGCCTGTTTTAAGATTTACATGATATGTCCACTTTAAGATCACACAGGGGGGTGCAAAAAGTCAAGAGTGCCATCGAAGAAGAAAATAAGTTGGCAATGTACAGTATCTTAGCATCTCTCAATAATCTGTAAAAACACCTCTAATGTACACTGAATAAAATAAACTCTACGTTGATTGAACAGGATGTGATGTGTGAAAATGGAAAATACATATCAGAGTTGGCCACGCAGATGGATATATTCTGAATAACTGTTTACTTTCAGCTGGTTGGTTGATAAAGTGGCATTGCAGGTAAACACTGAGGTTATTGCACATAGAAGGATTGTGGTGACGACATCTCCAAACTTTCCAGTCAATATTTTGAAGATTTGTTCAGAGGAGTTTTTCAACATTTAATCTGTCCATTATTTACATTTCATCACCAAAAATAGGCATTTTCTATCCATTTTTATGCAGGAAATGACTTTTTTCTTTACATGAAAACATAAAATGACAGAAAACAATAATTTTTTCCTCTTCTTTGTCAGTAATATACAGCAATAGTTAATATATCAAATAGTTATCACCCTATTTAATTTTCTCCCTCACTTTTCGCGTCTCCTTTAAACTGACTAAAAAGTTATTGAGGTACTTCACTTCCAAGTACCTCTGAATACTCCGAAGGTGCCACATTATAACAGCTTTAACGAGTGCACATCAGTTTAAAATATGAACGCTTGTTTAAGTTTACGGTAATGAACTGAACCTGCTCAGAGTCTGATGGATTTGGCTGTAAACGTGTGGAACATGAGCCTTCCCCCATAATGGCCGTCATACATCAACAAACCAAAGTACCTCGGAGCGACCTGCCTTCGAGTCTGGGAAAGTTTAAAGACGCTGACCTTCTGCAGAAGAGGTCAAAACGCGTTTGACAGCACAGAAATGTGCCGGCGGTCCCCTTGTGTCATTCTATTCAACATGGACATACCATGCATGCCTTTTTTACCTTGCAAGCTATTTTTGCATAACAAAAATGGCAGCAAGCTACTTATACTTCAAAGAAACACATGTAACTAGGCCTCTAGGACTGCCAAGATGATCATTCAACTCAAAAGAAGAAAATTACAGTAGTTTCTGCTTTATACTTTGCTTTGTTTGGAGATATTTTGCTCAGAACAACAAAAATGCTTCTAAAATGCATCAAGCATATGTAGAAATGTAGAAAGCCTTTGGCGAGCTACCGGTAGCCCCCAAGCTACTGGTTGGAGATACCTGCTGTACATCTTAAAACAGGCTTCATTGTTTTTTTATTCAAATAATGCCTCTGTGACGATGACACGATGTTCAAATCCAGTAGCTCACTAACTCCACACAGAAAGAACCAGCGCTGGAAAAAAACTATAAGCAGCAGCAGAGTATAAGCAGCAGCAGAGTCTATCTGCTGCGTAAACTCCATTCATTTGGTGTCAGTGAGAGGATACTCAGAGTCTGCTACACATAGATACAGTACATTTTATTTCATCTGTTGGTCTATCTGTGAGAGACAAAAACAACCTGAACAACATGTGTTCTAAAATGATTGTCATTAAGAAAGCTGCTCAGATCACAGACCTGGATCAGAGGCACATTTTATCTTCATGTTTTAGTTTATTGCCCTGCCACTAAATCATTTAGCCATTAGATTTTTTTTATTCTTAATTAATGGTTTGCGTTTTAATTGTGTGAACTGTTGTGGCACATGCAGTACTTGCTGGTTTGTTTCTTGTATGCCTGGCCGGGTTGCCCTTTATGAAATGTCTTCTGAAAACAACAGAACTGTTTGTCATGTGTGAAACCAGTGCATACCTCAGCATGTTCTCAAGTGCTCTCATTAACACATTGAGTGCCAAAAACGCAATATTGTGTTTTTTTTTTTTATTATTATTAAGAAACTAGACACTCTAACACACCTTATGTATGATTTTGGGAGCTCTGTGAGGAACAGAACTGAAATAAATGATGATCTATCGGACATTTCATCTGGGCATTTTATCACAATGCGGCATTTGATTGTTATGTAGTAGTAGTACTCTTTATTTCGAATTATGTTCATTATGTGGATACGTACAATAACAAATAAAATAAAACATTATAATCCCAAAAGGAGTTGGTAGTAAAAGTTATGTTTCTTACCCCTTTTTACAATTTCTTTCTTTTGTTTCTTTTACAGTATTTCAAAGTTACATTTACTTTGATGAATGGACACTTCTGTTTGTCGAACTTTCAAGTCGACAAAGTTATTGCTGCATTGTGTCCACTTCAGGTGACCTTACACAAGTCCTTTGACCCGGAAAGGTAAGTATCAGAAGCATGACAGGCTTAAACGGCACATGTTTCATAAAACATGCCCCATATCGCCGTTTCGAGAAAAAAAACTGTGAATTTGATGAAAACCAGCCTCTGTTTAGCCTGGGATATCTGTGAAACCGAGGCATGTAGAAATAAACGCTTTTCGCCCACTGAGAGCCAAAGATGTGCCCTTGATGTGAAAAAGTTCACTTTTTCACATCAAGGAAACGGTTCCCCACCTCTGGAGCTCCCTAGTGCCAGTTAGTCCGTAAAAATCTTTAGACAAGCTGCATCTTCGCATAGGCCGCCGCCGCAATGAAAAAAGTAGCAGCTTATAGGCTGGAAATTATGGTATACTAAATATGAACAAGCCATAATTTGTGTCCATAGCTATAACATAGAATATGCTGTGGTGCTACAAAAATCTCACTCTATGGCAAAGTAAAGTCACAAAAATAGGACTTTGACTAAAATATTTTTGTTATCGACATAAACACTGGTCCTCCCCGATCTCTCTCACACAAACTGACAAATGTTCAGGATTTCTGTGCAGGGGTTTTCAAAGCAATAGTCGGCCATATTGTCATGGTATCCCATGGTATTCCAGGCGCGAGTGCATCATTCTCGCGTACACAGTGAAAAGCAAACTCCCTGTCACTGTGTACTTCTGCGAGAGTACTTCAGCGAGTACTTCACCGTGTGTACCCTGCACACATGAGTAGGGTGGTCAGATAAAAAGGTCGGGTCTTAATATAGCCACCTCCTCGTGCCTCGCTGTTGGCACGTCATAAACAAACGACAGGAGGAAACAGGCACATGAGACAAACTGAAGCTTTTCATCTCAAAGCAGCTGCAGCCTCTGATGATGATGTCATCAAGCATCAGTCCGTCTCTGGGTGAGTGGCGGTGGATTGGGCCAATCACAGTCAACTCTTATGGTTTAAGCTTTATGTTAAAGGGACTATACCTGATTGTTTTCATAGTAGTGGAATGAAATTAGTTTTTTCATTTTTTAGTAGACTATATTGCAAATATTGCAGATATTTCTGGAAATCTAAATATAAAGCATTTATTGTCAATTTCATGAGTTTGCAGGCTAGTTTTCTTGCATTTCTGTGACCGTGACCCTAAAAAGTGTTGTGAAATGTGCTGATGAACTCATTTCTAATAAAAATGATTTTAGAAATTTGTTAGGAAAGTTAGGAATGAGTTTGGACCACAGCTATCAATTTATTTTAGCTGTAATTTTAAAAATCATTTAAAAAATCTGGTATAGTGCCTTTAATTACATTAAGTTACAACAATATGAAACTTTTGCTGTACATTAGGGACATAGGAGTGTTTTATTTTTTCATGTAAAAATCTTTTAATGCAGAGAAATGGCCAAAATTCAATGAAATCTAAATAACAAATACAGCCAGGATATGTGTATGGTTTTATATTGTTGATTTATTAGTTACAAAGATTTTTATCAGAGGGGATTTTGGATATTTTGTTTAGTTGTTTAATAAACTGAAATAAATCTGTAAAAATTGAAATGTCACCCAGGTTCAAAACTCAATGCAAGAAGAAAATAACTAAGACAAAATCATGTTTCAAACACCTGGCCTCCATTTTTTGGGGGGGGGGAATCTATATCAGCACTACATTTTGATTTTAAAATCAGGCAGGAATTAATTAAATACTGAAAAATCCCTCTGAACAAACACAAAATATAGGTGAGTCTGGAGTTCCAAAGACTGGAAACTTTGGAGTCTGTAGGAGCTGCTAAAGTGGAGATGTGAGAGAAAGGCATTTTGAGAAGTTACCATTTCTCATATACAGCAGTTCTATGGAGAAATGTTGAATCAGTGCAACTATTGCACTCCTTATTGAAAGATTAGCATGTGTTTGTTTCCAGGTGAAAGAGCAAGAGCACTGGACCAAAGCCTGCAGCGTCTCCCCCTAAAGGCCAAATATTCTTAAATCTAGACATTCCTTACATTTTACGGTGTAGTTTCTAAAATTGAAATTTATCCACACAATATTTATAAGAAAAGCATTACCTATTGTTTAAAAAGAGAGATTTCTATTCACTAGGGGGCCTGTGCAATTGCCGGATTCTGAATTAGCTTGGTTGCTGTGGTTTCCAGTTGCATTCGGCAGTTACAACAGCGGCCGGTGGGACAAATTCCTGTCACAGCTGCTTGGTTTTGCATTAAAGAGCTGCTAATAATGTGAACAGCAGAAAAAGGAAATTAATATACCTCACAAAAACTTACCTCACCATCAAACCTCTAATGTGAGCGCAGTTTTTGTGCTGTATATTACTTTTCTTTACTGCCGTTCACATTATTAGCAGCTCTTTAATGCAAAACCAAGCAGATGTAACAGGAAATTGTCCCACCGACCGCTGTTTTAACTGCCGAATGCAACTGGAAAGCATGGCAAACAAGCTAATTCAGAAATTGTGAATTGTTGTATTGATAAGGGGGGCGTGACCTGTTTGGGAGTTTGGGAATGGCTGGTGCTGTCGCTAATAAACCTAGACCATATGTCCACTGTTGCTCATGGTTTCCGCACGTCCATGAACACACACGTGCACTGTGTGATGTTTGTGTGTCAGTCTCCTTGGATCCGACACCAGGGTCTTATGTGGTGAGCTAAAAAGGGTTTAAAGAGAGGGGAGAGAGGGGGCCGTCCCAGATAAAAAGCGTTACATAATCGGAAAGGACCGTCTCTTTTCACTCCATTAAAATCTAGACCCGCCGCAGTAAACGCCCCGACACAACCTTCGCGCTTCTCCGGTTTCCAGCGCGCGCCGACAATCCGACATCCATCAGCGGCGTTCTGCCATAGATTGTGTTCAAGTGACATCGCAACAGCCTGGAGAGATTTGACACAATTGAGGTGGAGGGCAGCTGAAAATTCTGTTCTGGTAACTAACTATAGACCCTTTCGCTGCTTACATCATCAATGACATCAGCTGGAGGCAGGAAGTCAGCAAGAGGAATAAGGTTAAACTAAAACTAGCAATTAAAAGTGTAAAACTATAACTAAAAAATTTGGTTGTGTGGTGGCTTAAAGTGCAAGAACAAGAGGAATGACATTTGAGACGATAAAATATGGTTTAATCTGTATTACCACAACAGTTAGACATTCGTTTATCGTTACTATGACAACAGCTGCAATGGAAATAGATAGGGATCTAGCTTTCCGCCTCCAGCTAAGCCCCAAATGTTTACAAACAATGAAAGCGTCTATTGTGAGTGTCATATAATGCAGATTTCTAGTCTTAGGGCGTTTTCACACACGTTGGAACGCCTTCTGGGCCGACCTGAGATGGCTCCAGTTGGAGCCGCTCCTAAATACCCATTATGCCAAAACGAAGGCAGCTTTGCAAACTTTAGTTTTCCTTTATGAACAGTCACGTGGCGAATCCACATAAGCTGAGAGGCTACGGCTACAGTCCCAAAAAGAAGAGTCACTGCGAGTTTTTTTTTTTTCCTTTCCCTCTCGCTTGGCACAAGTTGCACATCGGCAGAGCAGAGACACAGTATAGCCTCCCACTTTAACAATGAAGACTACACCACTGTCTTCACTCAAAAAGCAGAATGAAACTAGGTCGGCCCGAGGTCGACCACATTCACACCACACCTGGGCCGGTGCAGAGTGCGGCTGAGACCGGTCCGAGACCAGCCATTTCAGCCGCTCTGAGCGCGGCTCTTTAGAGCGGTCTAAAGTGGTGCGGCTGGATTCACACAGACCTTATAGCACCGCTCTCGGCTCGAAAGTCCTTTTGGGTCGACCTAACTAGTCGCAGTGTGAAAACGCCCTTAGTTCATCACTAATTTCTCTCATGGGCCAATCCACATGAAACAAAAACTGTCACAAAGTCCAGTGTCTTCTCTGTGGTATATATGAACTAAGCCAGGTCTGATTATTTTCTCATGGGGTCCAAAAGTGGAGACAGTATTCAAAAACATGTGCTTGATGTTGGCCAGTGGAAAGGACTTTCAGACATATGTCGGGTGAATCCAATCACTCTCAAATAATCATCAGGGAAAACATTTAGACATTTTCTTTTAGGAAATTCCTTTCAAAATCTGTTTCTCTGAACGTGAATGCAAGCTATTCCTAGCCTGATTTGTTGAATTTTGACAGATTTATTCACTAAGAGCTTATTAAAACAAACAAAACAACAACAAAAATAACCAAAGTCCCCTCTGAACACATTTTGTAACTAATATATTAACAAAATAAAAGCATAAACGTATTCATTATTTAGATTTTGACACAGAAAATAAAAGCCATTTCCTTTTTTTAAAATATGAAAACATAAAACAACTTGCAATATTTTCCCTCATGTATTTATGTAATAGGGCTGCACAATTCATATCGAACATTGCAATTTTAAATACTTTTTCTCGAGCCATGTGTCTCCAGCGCTTTATGAAGCTCAAATACTAAAAAAAAATGTATTACGATGTAGCACTTTCTGAGGTATATTTTGCTGACAACACTAGAGCTGGGACAATAAACAATAACATTTAAAACATACACAGCCAATATTCATTTTTACAAAAAAGGCTCTGAGAATAGTAAATAACAAAAGACATCGAGATCCATCTAACCCCTCTTTCTGTCAATTGCAAGGCGTTAACATTTTTACGATACTGTGGATTACAAGGTTTTGTATAAGGCCAATAATAAAATATTACCAGCAAACATCCAAGAAAACTTTGAGAAAAAGAGAAAGTCCGTATAATCTGAAAGGCACTGACATCTTTAAAAAACACAGATTCAGAACCAAAGTCATGGAACGAACTGTCTCAGTGAAAGGAACTCATTTACGGAACGCACTTCACAAAGAAATAAAAGAGTCAAACAGCATCATGGCGTTCAAGAAACAAATCAAGACTACCATATTAAACAGATATAAGAGTCACTTGAAAAGAAATCTAGATCTAAGTTGATGGTGTTTGTAAAAGTAATGAGGGGCAGATATCATAAGATTACTCCTCAGTTTTATTGTTTATTGTTTTTACTTTTGAATGAAATAAATAAATGAAAAAAAAAACATTCATAATCGCGATGAGCATTTTCCCATAATCAGCGCTTATGAAGAGAATGGCCATAAAACCACGGCCCCAGAGCACATGGCTAATGTGCGCATATGGAACCCTGTCATTTCTAGTGATGGGATTTATGCCTCTTTACAGGGAGCCGAGTCTTTGGGATCCGTTCATTTCAAAGAGCCGTTCAAAAGACTGGCTCCTGTTTATATAGATTTTTTGATGACACCAGACTGAAGATACAGTTTGATCGCTGTCAGGCTTTAGCATTTTATTCCAATAATCCAAAGTTATGATTGGAATTATATTTAGCCAAAAACATGTATCTAACAAAAAGAGTGCCATAATTAATGAATTATTAATGAATATTATTCCACTGGCAAATTGTTTTACTTGGCAAGTCAAATAAAGGCCAAATATACTTAATTTGAGACATTGTGACATCAATTATTGCCGTGTGATCTGCTGTTGTTGAGTCTCTGCGGTGCGTTCAGGGTAAATCGGTGTAAAATTAACTGAAAAAAGATCCTTTTCACAATTGAGATCCGGGTCGAACCGTTCACCTCAAAGAGCCGTTCAAAAGAGCCGATTCGGTCATGAACGTCACATCACTAGTCAGTTCAGCTCCAGCAGAATCTAAACTCAATTCACCAGACGACATTTTGCAATAATTATCGTGACAATATTGTGAATCGCAAATAATTTTGAGACAAAATTTCCATATCGTCCCATCCCTAGACAGTGCTCAAGTGCATGAAAAATACTTCACATGAATATTAAATATTACAATCGCAAACTGCATCACAATTTCCCAATTAGGTTTTTTTGTCAAAATCATGCGTCAGAAGAATACACAGAAAATGATTTCGAATTGATATCACAAAATGTAATTAAGTTCCCGATTCGTCTGCAAATGAAATAATACAAAATCCATATTAGATTGCAACATGTTTACGTCATGCTTATCTGGGCACAGGGAGGTCATGTCTTTAACTCGGCGTATGCTTTTGCTTTGGCACTGCTCAGATCACACCAACAGGAAATGAGAGGAGACAGGGAAGGGCTGTGACCAGAGCCCGGGCCCCAGCTCCAAACAAACTATTTTAATGGTGTGTGCACAGTATGGATTTAAAGGGACACACTACAGGCAAAAGTAATAATGAGATTTTGGGCCAGTTTAAAGTCTTAACATAAACTTTCATCAGGAAGCAAATAAATCACTATCTTCACAATAATGTTTTTGATTATTGCATTGATTCAATGTTTTAAATTTTTCCTACACTCTTGCAAGAAAAGGTTGACTTTAGTAGCTCCTACGGTCTTGTACTTCAAGACTTCACTTGCAATATCATAGGGTCTCCGAAGGCAAACAGGTCTTAGGTGATGGATCAGACTAAGAGGAGTTCAGAGCCCCTTATGATGAGAGACCATCAAGGCCGGTTACTTCGCCCCGAGGTGAAGGAGCGTCATAAGGCCGTCCTCCCTTGAGGAGCCATAAGGGACTGGTGCAGTGTGATCCAGGCAGCTTGGACTGCTGCCCCTGTGAGCCGCCAACAGACAAGCGGAAGAAGATGAGTGGATGGATAGACACTTTCAATAACTAATTCCTATACTTATTTATTCAGATTTTGTTGGCGAAAACAAACTATTTCATAACCTTTTAGACGTACACATGTAAGGTGTTATTTTTATTTACATGAAAACATTACAGAAAACTTTTTTACGTTTTATACGTTTTTCTCATATTTATGTCAGTAATATACAGCAGAAGTTTCAAATTGATATCACTCTATTCACTTGTAGTGTCTCAAGATGGTAATGTTTTCTAGTGTATATAAACTAGGGCTGGGAAAATTATCGCGTTAACGCATTGCGTCAAAATGGTAGAATTATCGCGATAAAATAAATTAACGCAGCGTTAAAATTCCTCCCCTTTAACCTTCGCTGCTTCGAAGTGACGCTGCTCTCTGCAGAACACTGTACGCTAACAACGCTGTGGCATTGGGGGACAGGCTGTGTTTGCGGCTGGGGGGAGCAAGCAGCCCGCGGTGTCATGGAGCAGCAGTGAGGTACGACACATGACAGCGGAGAGAAAAGGGAAGAAAGACAATCACCGTTTCACTGCTTTATGAATGAAATGTCACTCCACAACATGGCTCTAATGGGAAAGTCCCAGTTTACCCAGTTCGGGACAGTCCTTATGTTTGTTTTGTGTTCATGTGCCATGTGGCTAATTTGCATGCGCTTTGAAAGACCTCATTGTGCGCAGCGGAGATATAGGAAATGCG
>OMNZ01058914.1:0-13055 GCA_900303255.1 Lesueurigobius sanzi | reverse complement strand
TAAACCTCAAACACCCGGACTGCTTACACAAGCAGTCAGTCAGTCAGTCAGTAAGCACACACATAAATGAGTTTTTGTGTTTATTAAAGTATTTAGCCCCATAGTCAGAGCTTAAGGTTGTTATTGTAGCATTAGCAGTGATTTCCGTTTGGCCTGACTTCAGTCAAAATAAGCTTCATGGAAATGATATTGCCATATAAAAAATTCATATCAGCTCAAAAATAGCCTGGTTTGACGTGTCTCAGCTCTACTAAAGTCTTATGAAACAAAATGCAGCACTTAACTCTACTTGGGTTATGTTTCCTAAATGTTCATCTATTGATATAAGTCACAAACATTTACATGTAGCTAAACATTTACAACTTTAGAGACAAAACCGAGGGGAATGTTATTGAGAACTCAACAAATCCATTCTGCTCCAGCTCCACATCTCAGATTAGCTTCAAAGTTGGCTTGATTGAAGTAGATAAACCCAATAGTTAGTGCGTAAAGTTTGAAATTGGTGTCTTTTGTAGTTTTTTAAAGTAATTCAGTAATAAGTCAGTTGGTGGCTTTTGTAAAATCCCAAACTTTGAGCAGCTCTAGATCCTCAGTAGTAGAGTTCGTTGTACACATTGTGGACTTCAGCATGCTGTACAGCAGAGGATGTAATATTGTATAATGTTACAATCATAGCCTGCCTAATATTAAAAATATTACCTTTGTGCATTATTTTAGACCTTTGTAGGTTTACAACAAAAAACACCAGATGTGGTAACAAACTCATGTAGTAGTACTTCATTACTTCAATTCAATTCATCTTTATTCCGGACTCGTAGTCCAATTAATTAAAAAGAGAAAAAGGACAAGACAACAATTAAAATATTTACAGACATTCACGCCAGTGCCTCCAAAAGTCCGACTGGAAACGTATCGCACTCTGTGCAACATTTGTAAGACACACAATAATACAATTTTCAGACTTATTTAGTCGACGCATGAAATTGTACATGAGAGACGTAACACGGCCTGAAAGGTGTTCACTCTGGCATTGACAAACATCTCTGTAGCACTTGACCATCTTGGCTTTTTCAGAAGCGTCGTTATAGGCCACCTGCAGCCTGCGTAGACTGGCCTTTTTATATTTAGTCCGAGGTGGGCTGTGTACAGTGGGGTACAATAACCTTTAAAAAGAGTCAGTTTAACATTTTCGGTGCAAGAGCCAAACTTCTGAGCCAAAGAATTGGCCTGAGCATACAGCACTCTACATTGTCTATAAATGTCCTCATTGATAATGTGACCAAGGTATTTGACTTTGCTCACAACATTCAAAACATCATTAGACAGACAGTTTAGGAAATACTATTCTCTTATCATCTTTGGTTTTGCACATCATCACCATACTCTTAACTGTAATATATTTTATATCATGATCTGAAGCATAGGCTGAACAGATGTGTTACTGACTAGGCCTGACCTATTTTGAGATGTGAGCTATTAAACTTGAGACATCGAGACACTTTGGGATGACACCATCTACCACAAAAACAACTTTACCGCTGGAAGGAGCACGACTTCCTTAGTAAATGGGGAATAGCTCAAGTTGGTGCTCTGGGGTTAAATATCTTTATTGGTCTGGGGCATCGGGTGTTGAGTCATTTTCTTCATTTTCAGAGAACAAAGCCTCCTCCTCCTCCTCACCCCTCCCCATAATAAACCCAGTATTTTCCAAAAGAAATCACATTTTTATACAAATGAAGTTGATTTAAAAAAATTAAATATTGTTAAAATTGGTTTGAAATGATTTATTGTTACAAAAAACGATCTAAATTTTATTATGTAAAAGTTCATCTTCAACAATTTGTCATTATAGTGATTTTGTGGCTGTTCATTTCGCAAAAGGCACCGATTTGGTGGAATGGCCCTTGTGGCGTTTCTGGCATTAAAAATATAGTATTTGGGAATTAAAATGGCATTAAAAAGCATTACATTTAACTTGCTGCTACGGGTATGAACCCGATCATTATATCCCATTGTTACAGCCGAATTGGAACTCATTAAAACACGAACGGGAGGAATACATTGGGGTTTGTTTATTGGTTGAAACTGGGACGCTGAGACGGATCAAAAATAGGACATGCTGGTGTTTTTAGATTTTTGTTGGACTTTTAAAATTTCTCTCTCTCTCTCTCTCTCCCTCCTTCCCTGCGCTCCCCCAGCAGTGCCTCTGAGGACCCCGTGAATAAGGCTATATTGAAAAAACTTGTGATTTGTGATACAGGCTTGCAATATCACGATAACAATATTATTTTGATATATCTTTTTGAGCAAATTGTGTCAAAAGAAGAATCCAAAAACACAAAAAAAAAAAAAAACCAAGGCCAAAAATCAACTAAATTAGGAAAGTTATAACTAAAACTGAACTTCTGCACATTTCTAAGCTCCTGCATGTTTGGTTTTAGAGAGTGTTGGCAAAAAATGGAAAAATCTCTTAAGACTTAAGTGAAATTGCACGATACGATACGAATTTTTTTTTGCGATATATTGTGCAGCCCGTCCCGTGAACCACTGGTTTAGGAAAATACTGCAATAATTACCTTTTACTGCAAAATTCAAGGCGGTTATTACTTTTAGACTTGGACAGACTTTATTGATCCACAAGGGATATTGCGTTGTCACAGTCGCTCAAATAGTATCTTACAATAAAAATAACTCTATCTTAAAATAGCAATCTTAAAAAACTAGCAAAATAATAAAATGTGAGAATAGCATAAAGAAAGAAATCCGGATGTAGGTACTCTGGAGTATAAGTATGGAGTATGAAGTATAAAATACAGAGATAAGTAAATACTAATAAATAGAATGATAGAACTTTGTTGGACAGGACGGTTCAAGGTGAAAGCGGGGAGAGACATTCAGCAAACTGATACTACGCAGCTCTACTGAACATGAGAAACGTCAAATCCAAACGTGACCTTTGCCCTCTGTGCTCTCTCTCTGTCGCAGTACGCCTCGGAGGAAGCGGAGCTGCTGCTGGTCGGGAACAAACTGGACTGTGAGTCAGACAGAGTCATCTCCAAACAGCAGGGCGAGCGGGTACGACTCACACCTCTCTGCTCCAGCCCACGGCCGGCTCCCACTCCAGACCATGTAACGTTTATTAACGTCGTTCTTCTGTTGCAGTTCGCGTCCAGAATAAGTGGGATGCGTTTCTGCGAATCTAGCGCCAAGGACAACTTTAACGTAGATGAGATCTTCCTGAAGCTGGTGGATGACGTTATTAGCAAAGTGAGTGTTTGGGAAAAAACATCTTTGTAATATAAAATCAGTCTTTTATGCTAAAATAACAAGAGATTTCTGTTGTCTTCTTCCACATGCATTTCCTTTAAGGCTGTTGATGTAAGAATACATGTATTTTTATGACTATATTCTTCTACGAGGCCTAAGACAGCATCATCGGAATCAGGGTTCCCACTCTACCTAGTCATGGGAAACACATGGAAAATTACAAACAAATGTCTAAACATATTTTGTCCTCCCTTTGTTTTTCTGTTTAAAATAAATGTCATGTTACTTTACTCACCACACCAGACTAAAGACCAGCTCATTCTGCTCCAGAACACAGGAAAAGTATCTTCTATTTCAACAATTTTCAGAGGAGGACCCCCGAACCCCCCATTTTATCATGTTCCCAAGAAAACGTATATGCTTTACACATTTAAGCTCAAATCTCTTCAGACAAAAAAGCTGTAGGCTTTAGCCATTATTAGATCACATCCACAGGGGGCGCTGGTGAGTGAGGAGGGCAGAGAGGACAGCGAAATACCAGGGTTCCCACTCTACCTGGAAAACCTAGAAAACCTGCCTCTTTTCTAGTCATGGAAAATTATAAAAAATGTCAAATGTCCTGGAAAAACATATTTTGTCTTATTATATTTGTTTAAAATAAATGTAAGCGATACTTTGCTCTCCACCAGACTAAAGACGAGCTCATTCTGCTCCAGAACACAGGAAAAAGTATTCCATTTCAACAATTTTCCCAGAGGAGGACCCCCGAACCCCCCTTTTTATCATGTTCCCAAGAAAACGTATGCTTAACACGTCTGAGCTCGAATCTCTTCAGGCCTAAAAGCTGTAGGGTTTAGCCATTATTAGATCACATCCACAGGGGGCGCTGGTGAGTGAGGAGGGCAGAGAGGACCGCGAAATACCTAATCACAATGTTTTATGTATTTTTGCACTTTTAAATGTCATGGAAAATCCTGGAAAATAATTTTAAGTAAAGAGTGGGAACCCTGTGAATGCAATACTTTACAAATTGGCCATATATAGCATTTAAAAACATCAACTTTAAATAAACATTTTATAAATTCATGGGAGCTTACAGTGATACAGTGAAATAAAAAATATATTGTAAAAATGTGGCTAGAATGTATTTTTATTTTTCTATTAGATTTACTTTGCTCTTCCAAATATCAAGTATCAAGTATCAAGTATATTTGAGGATCAATAAAGTCTCAAGTCATCTTTAGTCACTGAGATCTTCCATTTGACTATTCTTTGCAAACAAAGCCTAAAAATAACACATAACCTCACTTAAAATATGAAAAGGTTTGGTTTTAGTCAACATTTTCAGTTTTAGTATATATTTTTGGTCCTGACTTACTTTTTTTTTTTAAATCTTGTTTGACACAATTGAATGAAAAAACAAACTACTTTTTACAATCAAATATCACCATCTTCCTCTCATTGTGCAGCCCTAGTCTTATTCTAATGTACTGACTAATACAACAATCATTTTAATGTTTCCTCTTGTCTTTTTGCAGATGCCTTTGGAAATGTCCAATAAAGAGCTCTCCAACAGCGTCCTGTCCCTTCAGCCTGAACCAGACGTGCCTCCGGAGCTGCCCCCTCCTCGGATGCGCTGCTGCTGAGTCCCCCCTCCCTAAATATCTGTCCCCTAACGCTCTTATCATCCACTGTGCCGTTTGTCCAGCAGGGGGCGACACGCTGCTGCAGATGAACCCCACAAACAAACAGTATTAGCTCCTCCATTGGTCTTCTTTCTGTGTTACACTGCAAAAAAAAGGTTCAAAAAGTTCAAAAATCATTCAATATTTATCTGCCAATGAAAGTGAAGGATTTTGTTGTCATCCTGCATCAAAGTCCCAGTTTTAATGAAAGTATTTTGGTGTATTTTCCTGTAAAGTATCCGCTCTATGGTCCAGTAGGTGGCACTTGATATAGATTTTTACTTCCTGGACCAGAGCAGGAGCAGAGGGGGGTGGGACTGTTGAGCCATGTTGCTTTATTGTAATGAAAGTTGGGCTGCAAGGTTCAAAAAGGCCAAGAAACCAGTGGACTAATGTCTCTCTCTGGCTGATAGCTATTGTTATATTTGCATAGTTTTGTTTGAAAGGAAAAAAAGTGTTGAAATTCACACCTGGAGCTAAATTTGTCTGATCTACTATTGTCCGGTCAAAGGTTTGGGAACACTTTTTTTGGTTAGTTTTTGACTCTGCAGTTTCTCAATGAAGTATAATAATGATGAACACTAAAAGTCTATTAGTTTATTAGTGAGACAGTCAGTGTTTGGTCTGAGTGCTGCCCTCTACTGTCCTGACTGTGTTATTGACCATGCCTGGCCACAAATCTCTTTTATGCAGGACGCCAGGGGAAGTCTCTGATTGGCTGAAGAGACTTGAATTGAATTGGGGCTGAAACAACTAATCTATTAATCGCCAACTAATTGATTATTGAAATAGTTCTCAACTGTTTTAGTCATCGATTCATCCTTTCTGGGATAAACAGAGTCAGACAGAGTCAAAATGGCATCAAAATTTTGTATTTTTTGTGATAAAACAATGTTGTCTCTAAAGACATTGGTTATACAATTTTTTTGCAAACATTTCAGCTCTGATTTTTCCAAATATGGGATAGTAATGGGGAATCTCTTGCTCTCTCACTTTCACAATCCCAGACTGGATTTTTGAGGTTCTTAGCTTTCAAATGAGGAATGACATGTGAAACTTGTACAAAGAGCATCCTACAGACTTTTCCTTTAGGTTTACTCCATCAACAAGTCCTCAAACGGCGTCACTTTAGCTTCATGTGGCAACAGGTTTTTTGAAATTACACTTTCCATTCACCTTTTCCCGCCAACCGATGAATCAATTACCTAAATAATCGTTAGTGACCGCCTTAAAGTCAATGAATCTCAAGAAAATGCCCAATCGTCACCATCCTTAAAGGGGCTACACCTGATTTTCGTCCTAGTTGTGGAATGAAATTAGTTTTTTCCTCCTTTAGTATATTGCAAACTTAAACATTTGTGGAAATAATACTGTGCATCTAAATATGAAGCATTTATTGTTCATTTCAAGGTTTGCTAGTTTTCTAGTATTTCTATGACTATGACCCAAAAAAGTGCCAGTTGTGAAATGTGCTCATAAACTCATCTCTAAGAGGAAACAGGATTTAAGAAAGTTAGGAATCAGTTTGAACCACAACTATCACTTTATTTTACTTGCTCCCTTTTTGATAATTTGTAATTAAAAAAAATACGAAAAATCAGGTATAGTGCCTTTAAGGTTAGGGTTAGGGTTGGGTTTAGGGTTAGCCAATCAGAGGCCGTGTTGTCCTTACTTCCTCTACCATCCTGCATAAAATAAATTCGCTGTCTGGCCTCTACTTACGACACTGCTGCCTCATTAATATCCTGTTAATTAATGTACGACGTCATCAAAAGTATCGGTGTTAGCATAAAGTATCGGCATCGTGCCACAAAACATCGCGATACATCGGAAAATCAATACATTGTCACACCCTTAGTAAATAGTGTTGAAAATAAATTAAAAACAATACATACAAAGTGTTCTCAAACCTTTGGCTGGTACTGCATACATCTATACTCCGAGTAGAAGTATTTTTACTTTACGGACATTTTTTTGCAGTGTTTGAAGCCCCCGACGCGACACTAACGCTCTCTGACCAGTTTCTTCTGTCCCCTCTCTACCTCACACTCATCGGACTGGTGCCTTGGAGGTAGAGCCCTCTGCCGCGTGTTGCACATTTTAAACAGGACACATGTCTCCGGTCGGGAAGATACCACCTCCCTTTGTGTACTGCAGTAACGAGTCTTCCTTTCCCCAGTCCGTCAGAGCGGCTGTGGATGGCTCCGGTCATAGTTTTGTTCTGTGGTTCTCGAAATACTCTGGCTTTACGGCACGAGGGAGTAACACTTTATTATGGAGTTTGTGTACTGTATATTCTTTCTGTTCATGAGGAGTAAACGATCACCTTCCCGACATGTTTTAGCACTTGCGTGTTCAGAAATGACTGTGGAATGAAGTAAACTTGACTGGAGTATTAGCTAGTTACGATATCTGACTTCTGATGTGCCGTTGTTCTTCGCAATTTGCAGTATTTGGTGGAAAAGTGGAAATGTGGAGCTATTTGTGCTGCACAATATGAGAAAGTCTTGAACATTGCGATAATATTAGTGTGATATATATACAATTGAACAATTTATACACAGTGCGTTGTATTAAATCGAAGCAATAAGGAGCATTGCGGAATATATTAATATTGAATACGCCCCGATTTGTGGCATTAAAATCATTTAAAAGTATTAAATTTGACTTGCTGCTACCTGTAGAAACCCTGTTTAAGTTGTAAATCTTCAGGACTCTGAAGCCCTCTGTGATTTTGCGAAACACCGCGGCTTCTTGCGATAACGATAATTTGCCGATGTATATATTGTTCAGCCTTCGTTGCCATAATTCTGCGTCAGACGTTGCATATTACATCGGCGTGTACCACATTCAGAACTAGAACCTCAGCTTGAGAACCAGCGCTCTGCAGATTTCCCATTTTATAATGAACTACCAGCGACAGGTTGGACAAACAGAAGCACACGGTGTTAAATAAATGTTGTAAATGACTCTCAGTGGACAGCTGCTGTTACGAGGACTGGACATTATGCAGTAGCAGGCTGTCAACTGGAGACGGCTTGGTTTTTTTTAGTTTGTTTCTTTGTGTTTTTGCCTTTAAAGTGTTAATTATCTGGACAAAACTCTAATCTTTTAACAGTCGTACAAACTATTATCATCATTTTGCACTTGTCGTAACTTGCAGACATCCCACACTTCACTGGGAGACACAGACGTTGGCAAAATACTGACAAAAAGGAGACTTAGCTTATAGTTGTGATTAGTGCTGCCTTGTGCGTGGGGAAAGAGTTTGCAAAGGGTTATGGGTAATGTAGTCTTTAAGGCGAGACGCTGCAGGTGAGTAGGGCGGAAATTGAAATTGAGAGATATTAATTTGAAACTTTTGCTGTGTATTACTGACATGAATATGACAAACAAATGGATATTTTCAGCGACAAAATCTAAACTACTGATAGAGCCAGGTTTAAATGTGGTTTTGTTTTGTTGAAATTCTAGTTACAAAGACTTGCTCAGAGGTACAGTGCTTAACAAATGTATTATTCCACCTGTCATGAACGAGAAAACATAAATAACTTTAACGCAATATGTCAAAAAGTTGTTTCAAATTAACTATTTCATTGTTATCCATTAAGAAGATAACCAATTGGAATAACAAAATAGTCCTTGATGATGCATAGTAACCTAAATGTCAATATTTAGTATGACCTTTGACCCTGATAACAGCTTCATTCTTGCTTTTTATATAATTTTGCAAAGTCTCTTTTGGTATTGACTTCCTAATGGTTTGTAGCTGTTCCCAGAGACTTGCTTTGGATCAGACTTTAGGTTCAAGTCTGGACTTGGCATTAAAGATATTGTTTTGATAAAAAGCTCTTGCACATTGTGGTGGACTAACCATTATAAGAACATATAAAGACATTTTGGGAAACAGAAATACTGTTAAATTACATATGGCAGCACCGTACACTGGGTGGTGCTCTAATAAATGTGTTGAGCTCTTTACTTCTATGGAGAAATGTTGAATCAGTGCAATAATTAAACTCCTCACTGTAAAGATAACAGCATGATTTTTTTTGTGGGGCCCCCTTCATAGTTACTACTACAGAAATCTGACAGGATCAGGCAGAGCAAAGGCGGTACGGCCATAAGACGGTGCCAGTGCCCTCTGCTGGACACATCTTGACTGCCCCCTAGTGGCTGGATTTTCTTTAAAATGTCATAACTCCTGACAGGAATGGGTTAGAGACTTACTTTTTCCACCTTAATCCTTAATGAAAACTCAAATTTGCAAAATAAAAATCGATTTTGATCTACAAATTCGATAAGTCATGTAAATCTTTGTCAATCAATCAAGTAAATCTTTGTGAGACATTTGAGTTCTGCCTGCAGCGTCTCCTCTTAAATGTGGTCTTAGCTTCAGAGTAAACGTCTTAGAAAATGGTGAGCAAAAGTCCCATTTCAGGAGGAGAACTCTAGCAAAGTTGTGTAGAAAGGATGGTTTGGGAAAGTTTTGGGGGTAAAACATTGATTCCTTGTTTTTTCTAAATGCTTTGTTTTGTGCTTGTTGGAATAGGTCGAGGTAATCCGCTCTTTCGTTGCGTCGTAGCCAGAAATTAGTTGCCGATATTTAGCAACACTCGGCCTTTAGCTTTGCATGTTTCCGTCAACTTCCTGGTTTGTTATTTTGTACACAGTCTAACCCTCTGTATCGTATGTAGCAGTGTTTGATTTAGGGATGTGGCAATGTTTGTGGAAGGACGAGGAGGAGAAGCACTTGACATGAACTGACCTAGACCTTTGAGGACTTTTGATTTTGTCGTGCCTTATGGGGAAACGTGGGTTCAAGGCGAGACACTGCAGGCGAACGGGGAATATTACATTTAGATATCACTTTGAAACTGTAAATTGCTGGCTTGAATGAGAAAAAAATGTATTGCAAGTTTTATTACATTTAGGTTTTTTTTCCATATTAAGACATACTTAAAAAAACAAATATTATTAATGAACAGATTTTTTTGTTGATGGGAGAGAATAGAATAGGAATATTTTTCTATCCCAGCAGAGACAGAAATCCATCTTTGACACGGCACAAAAGGCATTCATACATTAAAAACCTTTAACACACAAGAAAAAACTATTTTTTTGTGGGTGTTTTGCTTTGCCGGTGGAACCTTGGTGCCAGATTGATACTATATGTGTAGCTTTCTCATTTGAGTTCTACACATTATCAATCTGGGATGGCTCTCGTTCAATCCGCTCATGAAAGGGAGGGACCTTTACAGCAATACTTCAAGATAACTGAGTTAAACGCCTGTTAGCACCCGCCTACCGTACTTTTCCAGTCGAGGGAAAAGCACAAATGTCTCTTTGCTCTTTTTCAATGCAGAAAAAGCAGAGTCAATTGCGGCATCAAAAAGTAAGTCCTTAGACGCACCCATGTTTGTTATTCTTCGGTGTTTGGAGCCACGTCAAACCAACATGTCCCGCCTTAAACCCCAATACAGGCACTCATTGGTCCTGCAAATATCTGAGTCGAGCCGATCGTAAGTGACTGGACTCTTTTATTGAGTGCCGCGCTGTTTTTGGGATTTATCCCCTAGAGTGCCAGCAATCAAGACCATTTTTCATGATATTTGTAGCACCACAGCGTCTTCTATGTTACAGCTATGGCCACATACTATACTCGTTTGAAAGGTGAGACTCTAAGCTCTCAGTGGGTGAAAACCGTTTATTTCTACGTGCCTCGGTTCCTGAGAAAAGTTAAGATAAAAAGAGGCTGTTTTCCTCAAAATCACCATTTTTACTCTAGAAACGGAGATAACAGATAAAATGTCGAAATGTACAGAATCAGTGACTTTTCACAAGTTTTGTTCATCATTTATTTCTGTTCTGTTCATCACAGAGCTCCCAAAATCACACATAAGGTGTGTTAGAGTGTCTAGTTTCGTAATTTAAAAAACAACGAATTTTTCCGTTTTTGGCACTCAATGTGTTAAGATGTATTTTCCAGAGTTTGTGAAATCACAAATCTCGACCTTGTGTCTTCTACCTGAGGGGAGAAGTTGGAAGATATATTAGTTACGCAGATTGGTCCAGAAAGGATTTTGGATATCTTGATTCGTCGAAAAATCTATAAACATTTGAGTTCGCCTCGTCTTTCAAAACTCTATATATCAGGCTAGGGATTAGACGTTGATCATCCCCTCTGAGCAAGCCTTTAAAATATTGTTTAATACAAGACTGGAAAGTTTGGAGTCTGTAGGAGCAATACTATTAATACTATGGCAAAACGAATGTGAAGATTTGTTTCCAGGTGAAACTGAAACCTGCAGTGTCTCACCTTATTAAAGGGATCAATAGTTAAAGCCACACTTTGTAGGATCATTTATGAAGATTCTGGATGTTAAATGAAGGTAAATTTGACACAGAAAGGGCCTAATGATCCAGGAGTTGAACCCACAACCTTCTCGCTGATAGATGACTAAAGCTGTTCCATCTCCAAAAGCCTTTATGTAAAAAAGGACACTTGTGATGATTGGCAGCCATCGTTTCCACAGTGCTGTCTGTACTGAAACTTCTCTTCCTACATGCACATTCTGTTATCTGACTGACAACTTATGTTTTCATGTATAAAAGTCAAGGATATGCTGTTGATGGAGTGTTAAACGCTTTCTAAACAGACTTGGATCGAAAAGGATGAAATACAAGGAGCTTTGGCAGAACTAAACCTATTTATTCTGTCTTTTTGAACGGAGCACCCACTGAAAATGGTTCTGAAAGACAGATGGGACAATGATACATGCCTATTTGCTCATATAGACTGACTTCTTTTGAGTTTAGTCCCTGCAAGGCTTCCATAGGTTGCATTCTGAAATATCTCCAATGTAAATCCGATACATTGTGCCTTTCATTTCCCAAAAGTGTCATCGTGTTTTCTTGTGGTCTTCCCTTGTGGATTTGTGTAACTACAGAGAAGTCTTTATGTGCGACTAACCCTGTGGCCATAACCAAGCCTTATTCTTCTTGCTCAAAATTATAAATATACATTTAAAGCGCTTCTCTTTCCAAATAAAACCTCTTCTTTCGCCTGTTACAGTGGTTTGTGGAGAAAACAAATGTATTTATAACCTGTGGCATTTTTGACTAATGAGATGCAATTAAAGACGTCTATATTTATTACCAAAGTCTGAGCGCCTTTTTACTTCTCTCTCAATGACAAGTTGGAGACAGTTTTGGGGCAGAATGTGTGATGCTGGTGAATGTGTGACGATGGTGAATGTGTGATGCTGGTGAATGTGTGATGCTGGTGAATGTGTGATGATGGTGAATGTGTGATGATGGTGAATGTGTGATGATGGTGAATGTGTGATGCTGGTGAATGTGTGATGATGGTGAATGTGTGATGCTGGTGAATGTGTGATGATGGTGAATGTGTGATGATGGTGAATGTGTGATGATGGTGAATGTGTGATGATGGTGAATGTGTGATGCTGGTGAATGTGTGATGATGGTGAATGTGTGACGCTGGTGAATGTGTGACGCTGGTGAATGTGTGACGCTGGTGAATGTGTGACGCTGGTGAATGTGTGACGCTGGTGAATGTGTGACGTGGTGAATGTGTGATGCTGGTGAATGTGTGATGCTGGTGAATGTGTGATGCTGGTGAATGTGTGATGATGGTGAATGTGTGATACTGGTGAATGTGTGATGATGGTGAATGTGTGACGATGGTGAATGTGTGACGATGGTGAATGTGTGATGATGGTGAATGTGTGACGCTGGTGAATGTGTGACGCTGGTGAATGTGTGACGCTGGTGAATGTGTGACGCTGGTGAATGTGTGACGCTGGTGAATGTGTGATGCTGGTGAATGTGTGATGCTGGTGAATGTGTGATGATGGTGAATGTGTGATGATGGTGAATGTGTGATGCTGGTGAATGTGTGATGCTGGTGAATGTGTGATGCTGGTGAATGTGTGATGCTGGTGAATGTGTGATGATGGTGAATGTGTGATGCTGGTGAATGTGTGACGATGGTGAATGTGTGACGCTGGTGAATGTGTGACGCTGGTGAATGTGTGACGCTGGTGAATGTGTGACGATGGTGAATGTGTGACGCTGGTG
>OMNZ01058899.1:0-12968 GCA_900303255.1 Lesueurigobius sanzi | reverse complement strand
GAATGAATGTTGCGTGAGAGTGATTGATTGGTGGTGGTGGGAGGGGCCGATGGCGCAGACTGGCAGCCTCGCTTCCGTCAGTCTACCCCAGGGCAGCTGTGGTTACAATAGTAGCTTACCACCACCGAGTATGGAGTGAATGAATAATGACGACAAAATGTAAGCCATTATTGACATTTCAAAAGTCTAGATTGTAGGTTTTAGTCCTTGGGAAAGATGATTTCTGGGTACAGATGACATGTAGGGGATGATGGCGGGGTATCCCAGATATCACAAATTCCAATTCGAAACTTCAGGGTTCCCACTCTGCCTGGAAGACCTTGAAAACCTGGAAAATGACCTGCCTCTTTCCTAGTCATGGAAAACACATGGAAAATAACAAAAAATGACAAATGACTTTGGAAAAACATATTTTGTCCTTGAAAATATTTCTCCTCCCTTTGCTTTTCTGAAATAAATAAGAAAGCAATATTTTTCCCACCACACCAGACTGAAGACTAGCTCATTCTGCTCCAGAACACAGGAAAAGTTATCTTCTCTTTCCAAATTTTCCCAAGGGAGGACTCCTGAACCCTCCGTTTGACCATGTTCCCAATATGCTTTACACGTTTAAGTTCAAATCTCTTCAGACCAAAAGGCTATTGGTTTTAGCGGCGAGTCAGGACTGCGGCGAGTCAGGACCGCAAAATACCTTATCGCAATGTTTTTATGTATTTTCTTTTAAATGTCATGGAAAATCCTTGGAATGACCTGGAAAATAATTTCAATAAAAGCGTAGGAACCCTGAAATTGTCTTGTAAACTCTTGTCAAAGGACATTTGTGCTTTCTTCTTATTTTTATTTTTTTTCACATTATTTTGTCTCAATAGGTCTCTGCTGCTGTTGATGACATGGTCAAAACAGTGGATGAAGCACTACAAATACTCCAGTCTCAGGTATTAGCTTGTTTTGCGATGTGGCTATGCTAGTCTCGCTAACCTGAACTTGTTCGAGCCAGTACTTCCTGTCTGTATTCATTTCTATTAAGATTAGCTTATACCTTTCCAATAATCATATTTTATAAAGATTCTAGGATGGGCAGTGAGTTCCTGTTAGACTTGATGGATACAAATAATTCAATGGAGGAGACTTATATGTTTAGAAAGATTGGCAAGTATGTGTGTAAGCTAAAGGCATGCTTTGAAAAAATTAAATTAACATTTTTTCATGCAGATTACTTCACATTTGCCACAATATTTTAAATGTTATAATCCATCTTGTGTTTAGCTTACAAAGACTATTGCCAGTGTTGCATTGTGGGACGGAGAACAGACCAGTCACCAAAACAGGTCAGTCATAGAGCATAAAACCATGTAAATACAATGATTCTTTATCATAGATTTAACATTTCACTTGTGCCTTTTTCTGCAGGAGATGTTTTTGTCCGGACTCCGCTTCTGAAGGAGAGGCCCAGCTTTTCAGAGCATTGCAGACATTTTCTTTACAGGTTTGAAACCAAGATCTTATCAGTTGGATTTGTTGATGTTTCCTTCAGCTCTGACGTAAGATAATTAATTGTGTGTGTTTTGTGCGCAGAGATCCCTGGGTGAACTGTTGAAGAAAAGGAATTGGTTTAGCAGAGACAGAGATGATTTTGTTGTGGTTCTCCAGGATTCACCGCTGGTTAGAGACAGTGCACTTACAGCTGTGAGTAAATACAGGAAACAATATTATCAATGTGAAGCTTTAAGATTTTATGGAAATTTGAGATTCTCTACTTAAAAGTGACCAAAGTAGTGTATAGTTTGTTGACATATTAGTTTACTAAAAATAGCCATTTTCTATATGAAAAATCTGTCTGTGTAGGTTCTCAGTCGTACAGGAGTTGTCCATCGTAGGCAAAGATTCTTGGGTCTTCATCTGTACTTTCTAGTTGAAGTGTACATTTCGCTCTTCATTCAAAGAGCTTTGTCAGCAAATGAGTAGACATGACACGCTCATGGGCCTCTTAAGATGAAACCAGTAGGAGGAGTTGAGCTCTAAGTCCCACCTCTCTTGGTTCTAAAGGTTGGAAAAACATCTGACCTTTTTGCACCTAATTACTGCTCGTTACTTTCCTATTGACCTGGGCTTTGTTCTAAGGCTGTTCATGCCTATTTATGATCCTGCCCTGGCCAATGGTCCAGCTTCATTAGCATCATGCCATAGGTGTGGTTTCTGTCTAAGGATGTTGTTGTAGAGTGAGTCTAGATTAAACCTAAGGCCTCCATTGCGATTCATGGATGGATTCTTTGACTCCTCTCAAACCATCTATTTTCTTTTGTTAAAATCTTAACCTCACTGTCCAATCAACCTTTATTTGTATAGCGCTTTACAACAGCAACTGCTGCACCAAAGTGCTTTCCATTACAGTAGTGCAATAACAAACATTTCAAATACAGAAAAAACAACCACAAACATTATAAAACATATGTAAAGTAATGATGTGCATATATAAAATAGTGCAATTTAAAGGCACTATACCTGATTTTTCATAATTTTTAAAATTGCAAATAATGGAAGAGGGACCAAGTAAAATAAATTGATTGAATTGGTCCAAACACATTCCTAACTTTCCTCACACATTTCTAAAATCCTGTTTCTTCTTAGAGATGAGTTTATAAGCACATTTTGCAACAGCCAGGGTCACTTTGTTGGGTCATAGTCACAGAAATACGAGAAAACTAGCCTGCAAACCATGAAACTGACAATAAATACTTTATATTTAGATGCACAGAATTATTTCCATCAGGTACAGCCCCTTTAAGAGGAAAATGAAACTCTAAACAGGTGACACTACACTTGGTGAACGAAACAGGTGAACACTACACTTCAACTACAGAGTACAGATGAAGACTGAAGAATTTTTGCCTACGATGGACAACTCCTGTACGACTGAGAACCTACACAAATCTAAACAGGTGAGTTTTCAATTTAGCTTTACATAAAAGCAGGTCAGTGTCAGGTCAACTCAAGAGGCAGAGCATTCCAGAGCCTCGGACCAGCCACAGAAAAAGATCGATCACCCCTGAATGAAGAAGAAAACAACATATACTTTATAAGTCGCACTGGACTATAAGTCCCGTTTTTGGGGGGACATTTATCTCACAAAATCCGAGAGCAAGAACAGACATTTCATCTTGAAAGGCAAGTCATAATAATAACAACAATAGAATAGAGATCAACAGGTTGAATAGGTGTGCGGTATGCTAACGCAACATATTAACAGATTCAGATAACTATACCATAAAGAAAAGCAGGACCTGCCAAACTATGAGAAAAAGTGTGACTTATAGTCTGGAATATACAGTACTAACTAGAGCAGCGTTCCAAGGCATTTTTCCCAGTTGCAAGTGGGTAATTTACCAGTTTGCAGTTGCCTGGAAAGCACCATTATACCTGCTTTAATACCAATTTGGAGCTAATTAACTATCAATTATTATACTAATTAGCACTTAACTGTTAATTGGTGCACCCTAGTATAAAGTGTTACCAGTTTTTCCAGCGTAGACACAATCTCAAAGTCAACTTCAAAAGAACGCTTTCGAACAGCAAGTCACTCATAACACATAATTCTACTACAGTCCTACAGTATCTCTGCCAGAATGTTGTCAGTCTTTTTTTCTCTTTTATCAGAGCGGAGGGCCTCTTTCTGACTCACACCTCTCCGATAAGCTGCTGATTCAAACGTGGACGAGTCTGGTGAGTTGAGCTTCGGCGGACACTGTGTACAATCTTCATGAACATACACACCATTGTCTTCTGCGATCGCGCGCCAAAACAATGTCCCGCTTGTGCTGCAGCTACAGCCTACAGCTGACCAACACAAGCAAGACATGACGGTCCTGCCCTGTCCCTCTGAGGTGAGGAGCTGCGTGCAACCGTTGGCTTTTGGCACAGCATGTACTTTCAAAAGGCTTTAAGATACTGCTACTGTTACTCACTGCTATATGTGGGTCTCGCGTCTCATACTTTCTCCGTCCTCAAGCTCCGGCCCTTTTTGAGGACGCCGGCGAACGACTACTTCAAGGAGAGCGACGATCCGTCTTCGCTGCTCGAGCCAGTGAGTAGTGGGTTCAAAAATGGCAGCTGTAAATTGCTTTGTCGTCGTTGCGGGGATAGGATTGATACACGTTTCTGATCAGTTTACAGGGACGGAGATGCCCTGTGCCGACTTCAGCCCCTCGCCGTCAATGCCCAAGTCAGGTAAAGGCCGTTTGAGAATTGATTCTTTGACTTAACCCTTTAAGACCTAGGCCCTTTTCTCCAAATATCATTTATTTACATCATAGGTGCACATGGCTAATATTGGTGTCCACACATTTGGTAGAGTTTAGGGATGACGGTGGATGTGAAATAATAATAAATTATGTTGTCTGACAATAAAATGAGGTTGCCGTGGGTTTGAATGAATTTCCACCTGAAAAAACACACACATTTTCCTGCATAAAAGCCTTTTTCCTCCCTGTGATGTGGCAAATAACAACAGAAATGGATAATCCCACATCAGGTGTCACTAATTTGCAACTTTGGAATATTTTGCTGCATAAAACACATACGTCAGTAACTGTATCTGAAAGCGAGGCACCAACTGTGGGGGCTATAGGGCTTAAAGGGTTAAAGAGTGTATTTGTGTGTAAGAGTGTGTTATCTGTTGTGTTATTGATGTATGTTGTGGATACTTTCAGTGCACGAGCTGAGGCCGGGAGATGTCAAAGTGGTGGCTGCTCTGGGAGACTCTCTGACAGTGAGTTTTAAGCTAAATGTACCATGCGCAATATCAAGCCTCTTCCTAGTTCTTGTGCTTTGAGGTTCTTATGTTATGACGGTGTATTAACGGTGCATTGTGGAACTTTTTATACGGAAGAAACACTTGATATTAGTGCGTATTTGACCTTTTAGCGACCCAGTGGCTGCATGTGTGGGGAGGATGGTGTCTTTATTTTTCATCACAGCGGCCTTTATGATGCTCCAGACCAAAAATACAATTCAGTTACAGGTTTTGCTGATAATTTGTGTACATTTTCTTTCATTGTTTTCCTCTCCTACATTTCCTGTTATTTTGATAAGCCATTGCCTTAAAAACATTGTCTGCTGAAAATCGCAGGCTGGTAATGGAGTCGGGTCAAATCCAAACAACCTTCTGGACGTCCTGAACCAGTACAGAGGCCTGTCCTGGAGGTGAGGCTGACTTTTTTTGGTAATAAGGTTGTTACAAATGTTCACAGCTGAAGGTAAACTTGAAGATAAATTTATGGATACACTGTATTTCTCTTTATCAGCATTGGAGGGGATGCAAACCTGACCAGTGTCACCACCTTGCCAAGTAAGTATTTATTTATTTATTTAAGACAAATTTAGTCAGATGAGTGGGGCATGTGTTTGTGGTGGTGAAGAGGCTGAGGTGTCTGATGGTTCTGCTGTTGTGGCAAAAGTGTGGCGACAAGAAATGCAGTCTTTCTCGTTCAATTATTGTTGATTTATTTAATTTTTTTTGTTCCTTTTGTTGGCAGACATCCTGAAGAGCTTTAACCCTGGTCTGACGGGTTACTCCCTGGGCACGGGCAGACAGGACAGTCCTCAGGCCTCTCTGAACCAGGCTGTGGCCGGGGCCAAGACCGAGTCAGTTTCACAGTTACACCTGCAGCTTCAATCTATATAGTGCCCTGTTCATTCACAGCTGTGTATTACATAGCCTTGTATTAAATATGTGCCAGCAGAGAATCTATAAACATACTAATTGACTTATCTCACAAATATCTATGTGTAACTGAGTATTATATATTTCAGTGATCTGATGAACCAAGTTCAGGCTTTGGTGAAAAGGATGAAGAATGATTCAGTAAGAACCCAAACTTAAAACATATCATTTCTATAATTAAAAACCAAGACTAAATGCATCCATCTATATTTCTTTTTAGAATGTCAATTTTGCAGAGGATTGGAAGGTTATCACTATTTTCATTGGTGGAAATGACCTGTGTGATTTCTGCAAAAACTCTGTAAGTACAAAACATTCATGATAAATGTGATCAGAAATTAACCAATGACTCAGACCAGTCCTGTTGTTGCTCACAGCTGTTTTACTCACCGGAAAATTACATCAAATATATCAGAACAAGCCTGGATTACCTGCACAAAGAGGTAAAAGCACAGTGTGGCTTCATGTGGAGTGGTATTTTAAACTACATCTGTGTTGCAGGTTCCTCGTGCGCTGGTGAACCTGGTCGAGCCTCTTCACATCTCTCCACTCAGAGAGATGCACTTCGACACATCACTGAAATGTCCAACATGGCTGGTCAAGTGAGTCTTTTCTTTTAGCGATTCCTGTGCCAGACATGAAGATTGCTCATTGAGAAAGGGCCCTGTTGTGTATTTTAGTTTGCTTTCCCCTTCTTCTTGTGTGAGTGATTATTGAGTTGTCATTTCTCCACAGTATCCTATGTCCATGTGTGATTCTGCCAAAGGAAAACTCTGAAGCTGTGCACAGACTGGAGACACTCAATAGAAACTACCAGGTACTAATTCATAGAGAATGTACAGACTTTCCCCCCATGTATTTTGTTATACTGTAATGGGAGAGGTGTAGATTTTTTATAAACATGACCCGTCTATGTCCTCAGAAATTAGATAAACTTTTGGTTGCCAGATCCTATGGTTAAAACTTGTTTGGAAGTGAATAAAAAGGCACTCTCCCTCTTCCATGATTTCCAATGTCCTAATTAGTGCTAGTGCAGTCTCCTGCGGTTAAAGCTCAGTGACTGGACTTTCAAATGAGGAATACCATGTTCACATCTAGACTTGTGTCCTCTTATTCTGTTCATTTAGACTGCCCTGCACGAGCTGGTGGAGTCCGGCCGCTACGACACTCGCCCTGACTTCACGGTGGTGGTGCAGCCTTTCTTCAGGGAGATTGTTGTCCCCAGACTTCCGGTAAATCACGCGTTTAACATCATTTGAAAACACTTCTTTTCCATCTGACCCCATCTTCTGCATCCTCCATTCGTCAAAGTCCTAATAAAACAACTACTTTCATGTCTTTCCCCTCAGGACGGAAGGCTGGATCGTTCTTACTTCAGCCCTGACTGTTTCCATTTAAGTCAAAAGGCTCAAACGCAGATGGCGCGGTCTCTGTGGAACAACATGGTATATATCTCTTTGTATTGTTTTGTTTGTGTACTATATACTGAATGTGTGGTATAGTAAAATGCTTAATAATCTTGTTTTCCAGCTGGAGCCACTGGGCAATAAAACCAGCAAACAGGACTTTATGTACGATATCAACCTCAAATGTCCAACAGAGGTGACATCAGCTGTGAATCATTGTATTTCTCTTATGAAATCATGGCAAGTAAAACTGCTGATTCCGTTGTAGACGTCGCCGTTCATCAGGACGTTCAATAACAGCGACTACATGTACGCAGGCCCCCCACCGACGCCGAGCCCCATTACCGTAAGTGAAAAGAGCCGGTTCTACCATCACATTGACAAATGATTATCTTCTAATTGAATTAAAGTTGGGCAATAATATGATGAATAAATATGGGTGGAAATCTGTTGTTTGTTCTGAGTACTGCATATACTTATAACTCTGTGTATGTGTATGACCTCTTTTTACTTCATTTATTTCCCTGCAGTGTTCATTTTAACAATATATTTTCATTTAGTTTTAGTCATTGTCTCTGGATGAAAATGTAATTTAGTTTTAGTCAAAATTTTGTAAAATAATTCTCTTCAATTTTACTAATTTTACTCAAAATGGCCCTCATTTATCAAAGTTACATATGGCAAAATTAGGGTGTAAATGAGGTGGAGCTGGAATACAGGACTCTCTGAAAAAATGTATGATCAGGAACATTTGGCTACTATATACAGTAGTTGAAAAGCGTTAACAAATAGGTTTTTTTGACAATAAATGGCTTCAGGCAACCACGAATGCATAGGTTTACATCCCCAGACAATCTGCCAGGGGACTTTTGAGCACAACTGTATATCCTCATTTGAGAGCTCAAAACTATGAATATAGTCTGGGATTGAGGGAGTCCTTTTGTATTTAATTCCAAATTGCAGTTTGTGAATACATATATTTCCGTTCATAAAATATTAACAAAAAGATTAGAGACGCTGTAGATGAGAATTGTTTTATCATCAATGAATGCTAAATTTTGATGTCATTCTTGCTCTGTCTGCGTCTGTATGTACCAGAAACGATTAATCGATTACTTAAATATTTGACTGTTCCAATAATTGCTTAGTTGTCAATTATTCAATCAGTGCAGGTTCTCGGTCGTACAGGAGTTGTCCATTGTAGGCCCAGATTCGTCAGTCTTCATCTGTACTCTGTAGTGTAGGAGTGTAGGATGTTTCGATCTTACTCCAAAGATCTTCCTCAGCGAATAAAGACTTAAACACGTCCGTGAGCCTCTTAACACATTGAGTGCCTTACTGTTTTAGGGATTTATCCCCTAGAGTGCCAGCAATCCAGACCATTTTTCATGATATTTGTTGCACCACAGCGTATTCTATGTTATGGTCACATACTATGGCTTGTTTGAAAGGTGACTCTAAGCTCTCAGTGAAAACCGTTTATTTCTACGTGCCTCGGTTCCTGAGAAAAGTTAAGATAAAATGAGTCTGTTTTCCTCAAAATCACTACTTTTTACTCTAGAAACGGAGATATCAGATAAAATGTCCAACAGTTTTTTTCATTTTTTGGCACTCAATGTGTTAAGAGCAAACCAGAAGGAGGAGTTAACCTCCAAAGGTATCAAAGAGGCCATATTTGTTTAAAAAAAAAGAGAATCCATCCATGAATCGCAATGGTGGATTTAGGTTTAAGTCAGATCCAGCCTATAACCAACCAAAACCATCTCAATGTCATGCTAATGAGCCTGGACTACTGGGAGCAGCAGGGTCATATAAGTGTCAACAGCCTTAGAACTCAACCCAGGGTGAGACAATAGAGCGGTAACGAGCCCTATTAAGTATGAATAGGCTAAGGCCCCGTCCACACGAAGACCGAAACGCAAAAGTATTGTATGAAACCGGCGTATCATCCACATGAAGCCGGCATTTTGGGGGGGGGTGTAAACGATAAACTTTGAAACTTTAAAAACAAACGGGGCATCTTCTACATCCGCCCGTTTGTTTACTCTGAAGTCACGTTTGCTCTCGAGAGGTTTTGTTGACATGGTTCGTGAGTGAAATCTGTCGTGATGTGTTGATGTTGCTGCGTGGCTGCACCACACACTGTATGACCAAAAGTCTCATAGCCACGTTTTTTATCGCCATGTGTCGATGTGTGGGCTCTCTCAGGTTTGGAAAATCAGCAGACAATTTTTAAATCTTGCCGTGTGAACCAGGCTTTAGCAACACCACACCCTTTTCAAATAAGGAAGTTCCCATGTCTCACCCTGTGTGTGCATCTTTATTTGATCATACTGTATCTATAGCATACTTACAAAATTATTATACAATTAATACACACAAATTTACTATACCTTTAAGTATGATAATAAATGATCATGACAATAAAATATTCATTAATATTTATTAAAAAAAATATTTAGCATATTGATCTAATTGAAATATTATAACATCAAATACAGTATTGTCTCAGCACTCACTATGAAAAACTATCAAAGCATTTTAACTGCCAATTCTGGAAAAGGTTCCACTGAAACCACTGGCCATTTGTACATTTTGTCAACATTAAAACGGCACCATCTGTAATCACACTGCAAGGCTAAAAGATGACGACTTCTGAAACCCATGAATAGCCCTAAACCCTCTGTAGCCGTTTCATGTCTTTTTCCTCCTCAGAACTGGGGCAGTGATTTCTCATGTGTGGACCTTGCTCCCTCCGACTCTGTGCCCACATCAGGTGAGAAAGGCTTTATGGCTTCTGTCGTACAGCGGCTGAACATTTCAAATACTATCTATGCTATACTATCTGTGTTTTATATACTCCGCAGTACACACACTCAGACCTGCAGACATCAAGGTGGTGGCCGCGCTCGGAGACTCTGTCACAGTAAGTCGCAGGGGGATGATTTATCGTTTATCGGCAGAGATGGAAGCAACCGCGGCCCGTCCATTCATTCTGTTATTCTGGAGCAGGGCTTTTTGGCCAATGACCTCTGAAATGTAGCATCAATAAGAGGGATCGATAATGAAGTGTAGACGTACGATGCTTTGCTCAAACAGAACCGGGTCTAATTGTAGAATAAGTTCTCGATTCCCATCCGTACTGAACATTAGGGTTGTCAAAAAAATCGATCTTACTTGTGTTGTTGTTGTTATTGTCGTTCAGGAAGACACTTCACCCACGCTGCACTCTTGTTGTCTCTCTTTAGGTCGGAGTTGCTGCAAAAGCCAAGAACTTGCTGGACTTGAGTAAACAGTACAGAGGGGTGGCATGGAGGTAACATGAAATAAATGAAACCACCTCTGAGATCTCTCCATACTTGACACAAAACCCATACGCTATCACCGGTTTAATATTCTCAACAAATACAAAATACTACTCAAAATGGTGAATAATCTCCATTGAAAGAACACATTATGGATTACCAGCGGTGTGGGCATACAAATACTTCTTTGCATTGCTGCTATAATGTACTAGCATATGATCTTTAGTATGTTTATGTTGTGTCCTTGGGCAAGACACTTCACCCACCTAGCCTGTCTATGAATGTGATGAGAGAGTGAGTGTTAGGGGAGCAACGAAAAGCTTGATGCCCCCTATTAGGGTAAACCAGAGGCCATGGAGATGAATGGGGAAACATCGACTGAGATCTTCACATTTACTTCTGAGAAATAACATTTTATGCATTTTATTTATTTGTCTAATATAAAGGAGAAGCAAATCAAAATATCAAAAAAAAGAATCTATGCAGTTTATAGCATCACACTTTTTTTTTTCTCTTTGTAGCATTGGAGGTGATGCAAGTTTAGACACTGTGACCACGTTGCCAAGTGAGTTTTCATTCTCATTACGTACATTTGTGTGGTTTGTGTGGCAGATTTCACAGTAAAACCAGCTGGCATCACACTGAGCACTGTTTGGGGTCTGCAAATGTATGCACAGTAAATATTTGTTCTGTTTCACTTTATAGACATTTTAAAGAAGTTCAACTCTAAACTAGTGGGTTTCTCAGTCGGTCAGCTGGCTATGAGGAAAGGTTTCAACATGGCCGAACCTGGAGCTAAATCCATGTAAGTCTCAATAATATTTAAGTCACGCTGATTTACTTAGAAGATTTACTTACAAATAAATACTCTTTTCGTATAGACAGATTAAAGCACAAGTAGACGCCCTGGTCACTGCCCTCAAAAACAACAAGGTGAGTCTGCCGTTTTGATTTTCATGTTTTTTTTCTGAATGTACATTGAGAAATCACACATGTACTTTCTGTTATAAACCACAGGAGGTGGACTTTGAAAAAGACTGGAAGCTGGTGACGATATTTGTGGGGGAAATGGACCTTTGTAACTACTGTTTAGATCAAGTGAGTGCCAATGACAAACCAACACTTGCACGACTCAACTTCTTCACCTCATACATGTATTTTGACTTTGGTCTCTACAGAATAATCTCACGGCCGAAAAATACAGCCACAACCTAATGGAAGGTTTGGACAAGCTCCATCAAAGTGTAAGTCAGACAATACTGCAGTGTTCATAAATTTGCCATGTTTAATATTGCAGCTTCAACCTATCAACATGGCAACAATCACTCCACTTGGTCCGGGATCCCAAAGCTGGTCTACAAAACAAGCACATTGGAAAAACAAAGAGTTTGAAAGTTTATTTGTTAAAATCAGTTTTGGGCAAGTTACTTTGAAATTGTAACATATTCTATATTACTAGTGTAGCGTACCAAGCTGAGGTAAATGATAGAGAGGCAAGTTTCTTTCTGGAGCTGGGACAGAGTGTGTCCCGTCCGTTTTATTAATGAGTAAAAGTCCAAGTCCCTTAACGTGGGAACAACATTTACATATAGCAGGGGTAAGGATGTCCAAATATGAAAAGTCCCTTACACTAGTTACAGCTTTAAACATGTAATATGTTTGTATTTAGTTTTCTATTTGGACCCAAGAATAAACTCTTTAGAATGTTTTGATGTCACATGGACGCAGCCAATTGTATTCTGACCAATGCCATGGTAAAACTACTTCTGTTATCAACATATTGCATATCTTTAGGTCCCTCGTGCGTTGGTTAACGTTGTACAAGTGTCGCAAATAGACCCTTTGAAAACAGTCCAGAGGAACACACTGGGCTGTAGGCTGCTGCAGGGGTGGGTTAACCAAACATTTCAATCGTGTGTGTGCTTTTCAAACACTGATAACTATTGTATATTTTCTCTCTCTAGGACTCACTGCCCTTGTGTTGTAAACCCATCGACCAACTCTCCTGAAATAGAAGAGATTAAACGGATAAACCGGGAATACCAGGTAAAGCATTCGATTACTGTGGAAAAACGACTTGGACTGTGAAGGAATATAGGAGTTAACTAGCTTGTATTAGCAGTGGTGGAAGAAGTACTCAATATTTATACTTAAGTAAAAGTGCAGATACAGGAGCAAGAATTTACTTAAGTAAAAGTATCAGGTAGAATTTCTACTTAAGTAAAAGTATCAACGTATTCAATGTTAAATGTACTTCATAAGTAAAAAGTAAAAGTATTTCTTGAGAGATGAATGTGCAGGATTTTTTAAATCCTTTGAATCAAACCAGGACTAAACCAGGTCTAAACAAGGTCTAAGCTAGGTCTAACTCAGGACTAAACCAGGTCTAAACAAGCTCTAAAGCAGGTCTAAAGCACTGGTCTAATGCAGGTCTAAATCAGGTCTAAACCAGCCCTAAACTAGGTCTAAATCAGGACTAAACCAGGCCTAAACTAGGTCTAAATCAGGACTAAACCAGGCCTAAACTAGGTCTAAATC
>OMNZ01058878.1:3370-28266 GCA_900303255.1 Lesueurigobius sanzi | reverse complement strand
ATTCTAGCCTTTTATTTTTGGAAAAGGATAGGTCTTTCTATTTGAAGACTCAGTTTTGTGTAGGAGCTGTCAGTGCATTCAGACGGAGTGGGTCAGCACTAACCTTGAATTGTATATGCTATTTTATTGTATGTGGTTATGAGACATGTAAGAGATAAATCACCTTCATTTACACAATAAAAAGCTAACAATATATTGAAACACTCTTTGTCCAATACATTTTCATCTAAAAAAAAAATCTAAACTGAACAGAAAGCACAATCCCACTGCTGAGACAGACATACTGTGATTATTCTGTCGTACAAATTCATAGATCAATAAGTGGCAGAGGATCTGTCGACTTGAGCCAGGAGCAATACACCCCTTGGTGCAGGGAAGAGGGGGAGGAGATTCTCTTTGGGCAGAAGAATCAACCATTTTATTCCTCCAGTGGCAAAGGAGTGGACTCAATGTTTTCTAACCTACACAAAGACTCAAAAAACTAATTAAATAATCATAAATACATTTTTGAGATTTTGTATCGGCCTACGTTGTCTGGACATCACCTTTGCAGCAAAAGCAACTGGATTCTTCACTTTGAAAAATGTTGATATCGTAACCCGAATTGACACTAACGCGCATGCACAGTACACACAGGCGGACTCCACAGTGAAGAAGGCTGAAGCTTCCCACCCCCTGTTGCGTCCGAAGCGGAGCATCCTGGAGTGGGGACAGCCAAAGGGGCATCCCGCAGTGCCACTGGAGCGTCCTCGCCAGCAACACACAACTTCACTATCCCAGACCTAGCAGGGGGCGATAATCACATCAAGCCTACCCTGACAAGAGGCATTCAGCTCCGGTCCCCTTTAGAGTCTGGCATCCTGCAGTCTCTCTCCAAGCAGCACGCTGCTGACGTTACAATGAGGTTGGTGTTTCCATTTTTCAATCAATGCCACTTCTTCTCGGCATGTTTTCTACAATGTTTCGCATTTTATCGTTGGCGCAGTCACTGTTTACGATCGGTTTGGAATCACAAATCGGTAACGCGAAAATTTGAACGAGTAGAACGAAGCGAACCGCCATTGCCGTGAACAAAATGTTATTGTATTGGTGTCTTTGGTATGTCAAGACAAATTTTATACACTGTCAAGTCATTCATAAAGAGCTATGCTTGATTTGCTGCTTTTTAATGTTCTTTTGCTTTCAAATATTCATTCAGTTTATACGTGATAATAATAGACAAAACATCTCACAATAACCACAAACATCAGGTTCTGGTGACGGTCCATATTGGGAAATGCTCAAGAATGAAAATATATATAATATAAATATTAGTGCTGTCTAGAGCAAAGTTAGTTAACTCAAACATGAAACGAAAATGAAAGAATAAGTATCTATCTTTGTCAAAGACCCAACATGACAAACTCAAATAGATGAGATCCACTGCACTTTGTAAGCTCTTTGTGGGCCTGCTGAGTCCCTCTGCTACCCAGGGAGTCTGATCTCCAGCAGCTCTGCCCATTCATCACCTGCTTTCAATAGTCACCTCCAAGCCGCCTCAAGCTACAGAGCCAGGTAGGGTGCCTAGCGGTGCACAATGTTGGGGGATTAGTAATCAAAGGAGTTTTGAGGCTAGGGCCCTCATCCTGACACACCATTCAGTCTTAGCAGGGGACTGGAGCTCCTGCCGCGGCCAAGGTCATCATCTCCCGCTCAGTAGGAGGCAGCTGGGAAAGAACCCTGGGAACAAGCTGTTCGCGCTGCACTAATCGCGCGCTAGCAGGCTAGCATCACAGCAGGAGTCTTATGAGCCCAACATTCATGTGTTTGTGCCGCTGGTGCCATGCCTGACACCAAGATAAAGCCTTGCTTTTACTTACCTCTCATTTTACCCCCTTTTTCCTGCTCTTTCAGCGCTTTGTTGCGCTGTTCCAGCCCCATGAACACTTTTCTTCTGCTATAAACATGTACAAAAACCTCCTTACTCCAGTCTAAACTGTAACTTGGGAATTGTCACCGATAGAGCCTTTCTACAAAGTTTTTTTTTACTCCTGCTTAAACACTGTCTGAAGTACACTAGCGGACAACCTCGGACAAAGTTTCTCATTGGTCCCACCTCCCGGATTTGACGGAATAGCAATTATGGCAGTATTAAGCTGATTCGGCGTCCCGTGGTGCAGGACATTGTGGCAGGAGACATGGTACGACAGGGTTGAGAAACCCTGATGGGACAGCTGCTGGTGGACTGAGATCGTGGCAGATTGGCCGTGGCATTCGCCGAGATCGGACACTAAACAGATTAGCTTAGCCGCTCATTCTGCCAAACCGGAGACCAGAAATGATGCAGCGATGATGTAAAAGGATTTTCGTCAAAAACTCAGTCAAAGCAACGAAAACGTGCCCGCCGCCCCACCCTTCGTCAAACACTCCCCTGTTGGGATATTGGCAAGTTGTCATGACGACAGGGATGTTCTGCTGATGAAGTCTCGCTCTGCGCCGTCCAATCAGATCGTGGAGCTACTACCGCAGCGTGAACAGGGGAGGACGCACCTATTCCAGTTGCACAATGCTGAAAAAGGACGGGCGAAACTCTGGACCACCAACGGGAAATTGGCAAACCAGGGGAGGCTGTCAATGGGCCGCTATGGTTCGACAAAACACGAGCAGCGGGGGTCGGCAATTCAGGGAGTGCCAGGTAGGGGGTCTCCAACATGTCTGATGCGGTTAGTCTCTTGCTTATACGCTACTGCTATCAATACAAACTATTGACGTGTAATGTATTTTTAATGTTGCATGCTTATTCTTAACAGTGGCAATGTGTTGTGTTGAGCTAGCGACATCGCTATCAGACAACTCAGGATTCTGTTTGAAAAGACTAATGACTCCTGCAGGTGGTTTTTAGATATGTCTGTTTTAGATATATTTTGAAGAAATAAGATATATTTTTAAAGGCTAATGTCTAAGACCGCAACGTGTTTAGTATTTCACTGCGGGGCACTGACTAATGGTGGAAGAGGCTAATGCGCAGGAACCGCAGGTAGCAAAGTAAACTTAGAAGTCCCCCGGTGTTTGTTTAATACAGGCCTTTTATTTGATGCCCTGGGGAGAGGTTCTGTCCATTTTGTGGCATGCTGACCACAAGAGAAGCCAGGGCTGTTTGAGCTCAGTGTGAAAGATGGAGGGCTTGGCGGGGCGCAGCTGGCTCTTTCTAAGCACTGCAGGTAGCCATTACGGTTATCATCCTCTTAAGCCGATTATTTGGACTTATCAAATTATACAGGCTTACAAACACTTTCCTTTATTTCAATTTGTCTCATTGTATAAAGAATTCATATTTATTACATATAAGCTGATATTATGTAGTGGTCATGGAGGCTGCTCCATGGCACCCCTCCCGTTCGGAGCTTTCAGTCCCTCTGCCATGGGCTCTCTGTGGGATACCATTCGGCAGACTGACCCTCAATAGTGGCTGTATTTAACTCCTCAAACTTGTGGATCAAATATAGGTTGTCAGCATGGCAGTTGTCCCAGTTTTGTGATCATCTTGTAACATTTTTGGGACAGAATTGAAGCAGCGTTAGTTGTTGTTGTTGTTCTTGGTGCTTCCTCTCCTTTTTGTTGAATAGGTCTGGCTTCAAACTATTCCAAATGACTGAATATACTGTATTTTTTAGGGATTACTGTGACAATATTAGTTGATTTAAAAGCATGGATGATTTGTTGACGGACGTATACTTAGCCAATTACTGCTTATAATAGTCACATTAACCTTACATTGAACTTGCATTTGCTGGAACTTTGAATATGCTCCATGTTGATACACAGGGATTTTCCCATTGCTTTGGATGCAACACAACACAAATGTCATTGGCGGCTTTTCAAACAATGATGTCAGGTTGTTGTGGCGACAGCAGGGACGGGACGGACACAGAGACTTGATGAAGTGAGATGATTGCGATTCTTCTGATGCAGATTAGAAACGCCGCAGAGCCGCCGGGTTTGATGTGGTCAGCTCCTCCGAGTGCTGTTTACGTTCTGACCTTGAGGCCTGAGACGTTGTCAACAGCGCTGCCTTTTCTGTTTGGAGAGGCTAAGTTCGAACATGAGCGATTTGTTGATGGAAGTCAATCAAAGCCGCGTTGTTTCATCTTCCACCGAGATGAAGATGTTTCTTGTTACGGAAATTTTTAACGGAGATCACAAAAGAGCGTGTCTGGAAATGTTTTAGCGCTTGTGCTGTGAACTTTCACTTGTTGCGAGGAGCAGAGTTATTGAGCGAGTAAATGTCCATTTATTTTGGCTTCAAACAAATCAATGATCAGTTCAGCTCGTGAGTTCTTATCCTGTTTAGGTTTGGGTGTTATTGCTTTATCAACAATATATTATTACAAATTAAGACATCTTAGTTTGAGGGTTGTGTAGTTCTGGTTTAGCTCAGGTTTACTCCTGGTTTTGATCTAGATTTATCCTTTTTTAGAGCCTCTTTCACCAGTAAATCCATTTTATTTCACAATTATTTGATTTGCTCATTTCCATTTTAGTTAATAAAGAAAAGCCACAGCGGTAATCACATTACACATTATTAAATCAACAAATTTATTACATATTGCATGCTTTTCCATATTTTGTAACTCTTTACCAAAGATCTAAAAACTATAATGGAGTTGTCAGCAATTGGCTGTTTCTCATTCTGCCGATCTTGTAATCAACTGCACCACTCCACAGCTACATCACGATTGAAAACATCCGGAACCAGGGCTAAACAGTGCTAACATTTCTATGGCTGAAATTAATTGCTGCAGACACATATGTCAGTAAATGTCATCTCTCAGTTGATTGGACCACCCGGACTGGGGCCATTAAAAGCCATGCGGTTTCCATTGAAGAAGTTCCAGAGTTGCAGAGTTGCAGCCCCCCCCCCACCCAAAGGCCATTCTCCAGCCCAGAGCCTGTGATCTGTGGCTGGGGGTACCCCTTCCGCAAATTACCAGCGTTTGAAAAGAGCCGGCGCATGGCTGGAAAAGACAGAAGCAAGGCCTGCAGAAAACATGTCATTCCTGAGGGTTGTATGCGTTCCTCCTAAAGAGACCGACAGTGTAAAGTGTGTGATGACAGCCGGACTCCAGACCAGAGTTTCTCACAGCAATACCTCGGAAAATCATGTATAAATAAGAGAATGAAAATGTACTGGATCAAGACAAAGGCATGTTTGGGCTGAGCCTTAAACAGGAAAGGACCAAACCCAACCAAACCAAATTATAGACCACAAGAAAACGTCTCTTCAGTGCGTGAAATCTGACCAACCAGGACATAACCACATCCAAGTCTGAACCAGGACTAAACCAAAATGGAAAAAAAGAGCAAAACCAGTGTTGCTTTTTCTTTTCACACCCACTAAAGGAAAAAGACCAGATATAAATCAAGTCTAGGGCTGCACCATTTTGACAGAAATTGTGACTCGATTTGCGATTTTAATACTATATATTTATGTTGTATATTTTCATGCAATTCAGTAAAGTCTAGGCATTGTTGTCTCACAATTTTCTTGGACCAAATTATTGTGATTCTCACTGTTATTTATCACAGTGATTATGTGACTGTAGTTAACTCTACTTCAGCGATGGTCGTGCATTCTTTTGGTTCCCCTCGAGGTTTCCTAATTTTCTCCCATGTGGTTTTAAGGGTTGTTCCTCGCCGTGGATGAGGGTCTAAGGATGTGGGATACTCTAAGCTTGTTATGTCCGATTTACGTATTTATGGGGCATTACATCTGGTTGTGACATTTCATTTGTGTGTGACTTATTTGGATCATTCTTGATGTCTTTCTTGACCTTTGAGACGACTCCTGTTGTGATATTGGGCGTTACAAAAATAAATTGATTGATTCTTTTCATCGTGGTTACCGATATTATTGTTTTTTGTCACTGCCCTGGTATTGCCAGCAAAATATACTTATAAAACTGCTGTTATGCATTGCAGTAGTACTCATTTGTTATATTTCAGCTTCATGAAACACTGGAGACGCAAGGAAGAAAAAAACCCTCAGCCGTTGGGGTTAGGTTATTGTAGTATTTAGTATTTAGCAGCCCTAATCAAGTCTATAATGAGCCACACTAGATCTACAATTGGATCAACCATGACTTAAGTAGTTCTAAACAAGGAATAACTCAAAAGTGGACATTATGTGAATAAAGTTATTTATGCCAGAGGAGCCTGAGTACCGCCTGCATCCCAGTGATACCTGCACCACATTTTGACAATCACAAACCCAGAACGAAATCTCACGTTTAACAAATGGAGTAAACTCTGTCCAGAAGGAATCCCGGTCCAAAGCATTAGACTAAATCCCCATTCAACAGCCCACCAGAAGAAGCCAGTCGCTGCATCACAATTCCAAATCTATCTACCACGCCAAACAATATTCAAAGCGGGAAATCTTCTCTTTTTATGAGCACCCCAGGAAGTAACGGGGGATTGCGGTGGCTGCAAATTAATTGCCCATCAGTTGTCAAAGGAGCGGTGCAGAAAAACACCCCGAGATTTGAGACGCTGTCAAGCCACAAGGACAACGAACATGTCCTGCACCTTCCAACATGTGATTTAATAAAGACAGACACGGACCACAGGCAAAGAGCTGCGAGGGAGCGAAGCAGGCAGCGATGTGGTCATGTCATAAACACACAGACTTCAAGAGGAGAAACCATGGATTACAAACAGTTTTGATCTGCTCGGGGCTGTCCACATCGCCTGACAAGGGAGCTATATACGAGGAAGGAAGGAAAAAGGAGGAAGGCGAGAAAGAAGTGTAGAAGATGCTCTTTGTTCACTGCGCTCCCGTCAAACCCCGGCTCACTTTCGCCAGCAGCGTTGTCATTTAGGCTGTCCGGATGTGCACGCAGCTCAAAGTTCGACTCGGAGGGAAGGAGGACTAAAGCGAAACAAGAGACGGACGAACAGGCGGAGAGAATGCACCTGAAGGCACCGGGGAAACAGCTGAGGTCCAACCAATTTGTTAACAACGTTGCTACAGACTGCTCGCGCTAACCCTCGCTACGATTCATTAGTATTGTTCAAAAATAATTGAACAAAAGGAAAAACATCGAGATAGCGACAAAATGTTTTAGCGTATAGGTATAACTAGTTCAATCTTGATTAAATCTGTTCCCAAATTGAACCTGAAAAGATGAGAGTTATGGTTTCTTGCACACAAATCAGCCATCTGCCATAAATGCATGTGTTGTTTTTGTTTAGGACCGACATTTTACAACGTTAACCACCAAATTACAAAGCTTGAGCACAAATTATATCCGGTTTCATGAAAAAGCACATCCTAGTTAACCAACAAGCTATAGAGAGGGCTTTGTTTCGCGATATTTTCATTCCAGAGCTGTCAAAAATGTATAAAAAGCATGTCTTATAGCTAATCAAGTTTAATTTGAGGCATGAAAGAAGTTCTCCTAATAAAAACTCTTAAGGAAATACTACTGTGAGGCATTATTGTGAGGCATCGTGCTATTCCTGAAAGGCAAGCCACTCTTATCTCTCGAGCGACAACGGTCAAAGCGCCCCCAAACTACCCTAACTAATCAAATTGAATTCTTCATTATCTCTTCCCTTTTTGGACCAAATCAAAAGCCTGTTTTAATTCCACTGAAATTGAGTCCGATTTATCCCCGTCCATTTGTAATATTGGACTCTTTGTTGGCGTAGGAACGACTAGAAAAAGGGAGATCACGAGATAATGACGGACTCTTTCTTCCACTGATGAGGCCCTGTGTGCAGATGACACGGTCCGCAGATGAAGCGGCGTCCTCCCCCAGACAATTTAGATTCAAGACGAAAAGGAAAAGTGAAACGTCCTTCAAGTTAATGTCAGGCGTCGAACATCCTCTGGGACCAAAAGGCAGGGTTTAAAGAGTGCCGTGGTATGTCTCCAGGTGGGAAGTGACCATCTGACCATCGCGGGGACTGACCTTGATGAGATGGTATGAAACTCTGTGAGAGACGGAGAGAATACCAGTCAGAGCCAATCGTGACTTTGTGTACGCAGAGCATTGGATCTTATTTAGTGCTTTGTGAACTGGAAAGCTAGCTGTTGGTAGCATTACAGTGACAGTAAACATCTGCTTTGCTCCTGAAATGAACACATTATAAACCCATCCGTGAAGACCTGGAGAAGATAGAAATATATACAGTATATGTATATAAACGTTTGGACCTGTATGACCAGAACACAGAAATCTTTATTGACCCTATCGTTGTTTGTAAACATTTGAGGCTTAGCTGGAGGCGGGAAGCAGATCCCTAGATATTTCCTTTGTAGCTGTTGTCATAGTAACGATTAATGTCTAACTTTTGCTGGAAATGTCAGATAAAACCTTATTTTCTCGTCTCAAATGTCATTCCTCTTGTTCTTGCTCCTTAAGCCACAACAGAACAACGTTTTTTAGTTGTAGTTTTACACTTATAATCGCTAGTTTTAGTTCAATCTTATTTCTCTTGCTCACTTCCTGCCTCCAGTTCATCCCACTGATGATGTAAGCAGTGAAAGGGTCTACATACTGTATACTGCATGATAAAGATTAACTTTTTGCTATGAACTGTCCTAGTACTAGCTTTACTGCAAAGTAACATGGGGTAATACATTTTGCTGTCCTACTTCTAAGAAAATACAAACCATGTTTCCAGATAATAACAAAGCTTACTCTGGATTATGGTTAATCATATGCAGCGTTCATGTGGACCTCGGGAACTGGGAGAAACAGTCTTTCAACTGGGGCAAACAACTGGGAAACTGGGGTCAAAACAAGCTTCCCGACTTCCGCATCTGACACGGGAAATAATCAGATTTGTTAATTTATTGTTAAATATGAGCTTTTGGGTTGTTTTGGGGTGTTTTGGTGAACACTGCTACTTTCAGGAGTTTTACTGTTCACTGTCGTTGTCCTCGGAGTAACATATTTGCAAGAGAATTGTCCGACATTAATGCTAGCAAAAAGAAAATTTACGTGGTATTTTATAAAATAAAGAATTCAAAGTTTAGCTTCTGAGATGCTAACACCAGATGTAAATAGTTAGCTCTGTTAAACGCTGATTAGTTATAAAAGACAGTTTTCATCTGGTCAAGTCAAAATCAACCACTTTCCGACATAGAAAGCACATGAACACAAACCAACTGGGAACAACGGACTTCCATATGGGGAAAACGAGTTCCCCAGTCCACATGCAGCAATAGTGCCATGAAATGAAGGTGACTGACTCATGTGTCCTGTTTCAAACATCACAATTGCATTCAAAACAATAGAGCATTGTCTTGAGATTGTTATCTGAATGAATAACGACGTTGTCACATTGCCTTGTTAATACTGACGACTTACTTCACACCGGGCCCTCACCACATCTCTGCTAATTAATGCAAAATAATCTAAATGCTGCTTAAATATTCTAATAGTAGAAATTAAACAAATCCCCCAACACATGTTCTGAGACTCAGATGCGCGCTGGAATGTGTTGGTACAAGCACAGTAATGAAGTGACTAATGATAAAAGCCTCCACACAGATGCATGTACTTAATGAGATCCCCTGATAGAGCAAATTAACTCTGCACGGTCGGTATGACATCATCACTTTCGTCCCGCCTTCTTTGTTACTGTACTCAGTACTCTAGATATCTGCACATATATTTATATTCATGTTGAAGTTAAGGGTTAATATTTGTTGAATACAGAGCTACTAATACTGCTGATGTACATTAATTTACTGCCCATAGTACTTCAGTACAGTCTTTACTCCACTGTTGCTGCTTCTGGCATTACTACAACTGCAGCTGACAACTATGTTTTTGGTACACTATGGGTGCACTTGAACGGTCCAGTGTTTTGTAGCTCCTTGCTTAGGTTTGTGGATGGTGGTGGTGATGGTGGGCCCTGGTTGTTGCAGCTAATGACTTCCGCAGGACGCAACCCCGAACATGCACATGGCAGAGTATAAGTACCTGCCCTGGGGCGAACTAGCGCTTCGCAAGACAAGCTTTCTGGTTATTACAGTTTTCAGTGGTGCAGTGCAGTGGTTTCAAACAACAGCGCAACACGGAAAAAATCCAGAAGTGAACCACGTGACAAAAACAAAAACTCACCAGCTTTTCTTTTTTTGTCTTTTTAGCGTCTTTTTAAAAACTCACAGCAGCGTCCCCACTTCCTCCTTTGTCTCCCTCAGTCGCCAAAAAGCCAAAAAGAATATCCTTATAATCCATTGATTTCAGCGAGTTTCTTCCATGTGTAGAGCTTCCGCGTAAGAAAAGATAAACCAATGAACTCCCAGCAAAGCCTCTGCGTGTGCCTAACGTGCTCTGTGATTGGCTCTTGGGCTGACTCACGGGCTAATTCCGATTAGTCCCAATGGGGTGTGTATGGCGGCGGCCAGGGCGGGACCATGAACTTTTCAATCACTACATGCGTGTATATGTGAGTGATTTGGGGCTAATAAAAAACAAGCCTGTTTTCTGTTCTGGCAAAAATCGACATCAGATGCATAAAACTACAATGATTTTACACATTAATGACATTAGACTATTAGTAAAAATTACAAATACTATTTCTTCATACCATGTTCTTTCGAAAACTAGATTGAGTTCATGCATACTTTTGTCACGTATAAGTGACTATAAGATCGCTTTATCACCACGTAGCTAGTTAGAGCCTAAGAAAACGTATTTTGGACGTTACAGACTTTTTCAAAAGTCTATGGGGAAAATGAATGGGGGAAATCTCTTCCGGCACCGGGGCTCGGTTCGCGGGGACGAGCTTGTGGGCGGGACTACGGTGCTCTATTGGTGCGGTCTGGAAAGCGTTTTGTTCCCAGGTCTGTAAAAGGTGCTATACAAATGAATTCCATCCTTCCTTGTAAATTACACAACTCTTTCATTCATTTCATAAAATGAATGCTAAAAGTTTCCTGTTTCAAGCAACGACTTTACCGAGAAAACCACCACAGTAGAAAATTGATGCCAGTGCTTACCCGTAAATGAGCACGTTTGCACATCAAAAAGGCCCAGCACACATCTGCCGGACATCGGACCAGTGGCTGAGTTAAAAGCCAAGGAAGGGTCTGGTGAACGCTATACGCTCCATCCATTTATCTCGCATTGCTGCTCATTGATTTTAATTATGACTGGCTCTTTCAAGTCGGAAACAGACGCGCTTCAAACACCGGAGTTGCCCTTTTGTCACCGTTTCCTTGGGATTCGCTACAGCGGGGGCATGTGTTTCTGTTTTTCTTTTCCCCTCCTCTCCCCCTTTTCCCATTCACTCTGCCTGTCCACCCGTCCTGGCTATACGCTCTTCCTTATTGGCCGTTGCATTCCCGGCGCTTTGGTAATTGATGCGCGTCTCTTCCTGGCTTGTTTGTGCATGTTTGCGTGTGCTTTTTCCCGTGTATGAGCAGTGGGCAACAACCGTGAATGTTATTTTCTAGCCCGGCCCGCGCACAGCTGCAAATGGGGCGAACGTATTGATGTGTAACCCAAGCCGCCGCCGTTAGAGGGGCACGGGGGCCTGGACAGACGTGGCCGAGCGAGGATACCAGATGGGGCTTAATGATGAAAAGAGCGTAATCCCCCATCCAGGCATCACTTCCATCACTTGTACTACAAAGCCATTCATAGCCTTTTTTATTGCGAGGAATAATCTCTTTTTTTTTTTTTACACTTCCAAACAGAAATGATTTTACTCTATCTTTATCCCCCTGCTCTCAGATCCCTGTGTTTCTTCTTCTTCTGTATCTCCCCATCATTGCCTTTGCCCCCCGCCACACGCCCACTCTCCTTTTTTGCTCTTGAAGACTTGCAAATGTGGCATTAGCTAATATTCACAGAGTCAGGCAAGCGATCCCGTTTTATCCGCCAGGACCAGGCTGATTGAGCTGCAGTGTGCGCATCAGAAATGAGAGCCGGGCTGAGGCTCGCAAAGCCCCATGACTCCCATTGGTATTCAATAGATACGTCACCCAGACATGCTCGTTTTGGGCAGTGGGCTTACGCTCATGCTAATCAGCCATGTCTCTCTTTGTCCCCCATTCAAAGTCACGGACAGCCCCTTTTGCGAATATCAGTGGTAGAGAGGAAAGTGGATGCAGTTGTCATTAGCTGGCCCTATCGCCAGTGGATAATTTAGATTCTGTACACCCCTTATACGTTTAATTAAGATTTGGGGGCAAAAATCTAAACAAACATCAACACGTTTTACACAAGAGTGTAGACAGTGTGCATGAATCAACAACAGGTTCAGCCCAGGGCCACCAACAGTGGGGGGCAACCAGGTCAGTGGCAGGGGGCCCATGAAGGAGCACACACAAGCACTAATCTAGACATAAGTCACATCTTTATAGTATTTGGACTGATTTTGAGAATAACCAGCCAATGGATGGATTTTTTTTTTTTTTTCAAAACATCTCAGTGCACATAAAATTAGATTTTTGGAATATACTTTAAATAACGTCAATTTATTTTAAGTGCATAACTGCATATCCCACTGTTAGATTTATTTTGTCAGTTTAAAAATATTATATTTTATTCCATTGTTCTTCAGAGTATTGTTATAAGAGACCTTTATTTTATTATTATTTACCTGTTCTATCCTTTTCTTCTTGAAGGCACATTTCCTTAGCTGCTGTAACAACTACATTTCTCCACTATTTCTCCTCCATAAAGTCTTATCTCATCTTAAAATCCAAAAACCTGATATGTGAAAGAGAGAACGCTGCATGAAACCACTTTTGCACACGCTACTTGCACACTTTTCCTATTAGCAAACAATCACAATAAAACACACGAGACAACTTTAAGTTATTGTAGATTCTGAGTCACACTAATAAAAAAACATTTTTTTAGACTGAATGAGAGTGTATTGAGGATGAGTGAAATGTGCTTGAATTCAGAATATTTGACCTTATTTTGTATGATTTTGACTTGCCAGGTAAAATGATCTGCTCGTATTTTTGCACTTATATTAAGAAAAAAACAACTCCTTCCACTTAAAATTAGATAATACATCGAAATCTCCGTGGAATTACATGATTTTTCTTATAGTAAGTGCAAAAATACTTATTCCATTGGCAGATTTAATTATTTATTTAGACATGTATTTACAGAGGAATAACCCCATGAGATGCATCGTCTCGTTTTCATGGGGGTCCTCTGATAACAGGTAGGCATGCGTATAGTCCAATATACAGAAAAACAAGAAAATAAAATAACAAAATAACAGATAATTTAGTCAAAATTACACAGAATAAGGTCAAATATTCTGAATTCAAGCAAATTTAACTCATCAAGAGATCACTTTTGTAGAAAATTTTTGTCCCTTGTGCCGTGGGATTTCGGAACTGAACACTACAGCTACAGAAGTGAACTTTTCTGTTCGCCTTATTCGGGAAGTTGCAATGGGGGCAGCCATCTTGTGTTTCTGGTCAAACTGCAGGTCTGACTTGGGCTGATATTGATGAAACATGTAACATTTATATACTGTATATCCAACAGCTTTGGTCCTTTAGAGTTCCTCATACACGATGCCATTTTATTTTCTTCACTCTCTCACATACTCAACAATGGGAATCCCAGCTCACAGGAAGTGCTAATAAAAACATGAAATGCTTTTACAACAAAAGTGGGCGTGGCAGAATAAGGTGAATAGTATTTTTATCTTGTTAACTACTGGGCATGTTTGTGCTGTCCTGGTTTGTCTGTTCTTAAGTGTCGTTGAGCCAAAGATGAATGTCTACCACGCTAGACAATAAAGCTTTCTATTTCTATTTTCCAATCCATGCTGTTTCTTGTTAGTTGGCTGTATTTACTCGTTCACCCTTTGTGAACTCTGTCCCATCTATTTTGAAACACATTGCTGCTTATTGCCCCAGTTCAAACATGCTTCATAGACAAAAAAGTGCTGTTAATTTTGCACTGCATTGTGTACAGTGTCTGCACATTTTACACCTTGTCCCAACTTAACACTCCTGGTTTGTGCAGCTTATCTCCATTCCTCGCATTTAAAAATGTCTCACTGGTTACACTTCAAATACTTCATTTATTATTCACAAAGCATATTTCTACACTTACTCCTTTTCATCAACTGAAGTCAAGCGAATGTGGCATTATCCTGGAGTGCCCTTTTACCAATGTGCTTCTGAATCACTGGTCGTGCCTAGCCTCGCGCAGGTGCGTTCTTGTTTGACACTTGTATGTGACTGTTTTCATATTTTATTTTTCATTTTGGGAGTCACTGTGGGCACCGGGGGATCTGAGGGTTCGGCTCTGTCTTGGACTTACATCACGCTTGCAGAATATGTCGAGGATTGGACTGGTATTTACATGATTGGCATGAAAAGTGACGTGGCCCGAGCGCTCGTGGCTTAGCTGCCTCTGCTCTGACAACACCGCCGGGACCTGAACAATGAGGCGCGAGAGGCCAGGACAACAGTGGCGGCTTCAGTCAGTCGAAATTAAGGAATTGTTGCTCACACTTATTAAGGATTGTATGTTGAAGAGTTTGCAAGTTGTCTCTCATCCACCCGAAAGTTGTTCTAATCATGATCCAGCTTGTGTTTTTATGTTCAAATGTGTGCTATGCCCTTAAGCGGATCCATGAATGAACATGCAAGGATTAGTGTACAACATACATTAGCACAGGAACCTTAATTAATGATTTGTTTTATGTAATATTGAACTTAAAACTGCCTGCGTGGATTTTGTGTTACTCATTATGATTGTAATATTCACGCACTCTCATTTTTCACATTCTCACAAAGCGCAATTATATAAGGGGAGACGCTACAGGCAGGTTTTGGTCCAGTTTACTCTCTTAACATATAAAAAATTCACCTGGAAACAAATAAATGACCTAATCTTTACAAGAAGAAGTGTAATTATTGCACTGATTCAATGTTTCTCCATAGAACTGTGAGAAATTGTAACTTCAGTGACCATTTTTCTCACATTGTGGCAACAACGTATCCACTTTGGTCACTCCAACAGATTCAGACGTTACAGACATTACATATTGCAGCATTTGTTAGTTCTTCTTGGTATTTTATGTACTTGATAACCCCATTTTAAAGCGTTATAAAAAGATGTATTGACTTTTCAACCCTAAGAACAAGATGGCATTTTTACAGATTAACTAGTTTCCTTTTATGAATAACTTCTTTAACTTCTAATATACAGTGTCAACAAGATGAAACCATGCATTTACACCTGGCTCTATCCATTATAGATGTTGTCACTGAAAATAAAGGCTATTTACTTTTACAAAACTTACAAAAGGTTTTAATTGATCACTTTTTTGTTTAAGATTGTCCCCATATTCACCTGCGGTATCTAATCCAGGGGTGCCCTAAAAGTTTTTTCCATGAAGGGCCAAAATTAGCAGGCGAAGGGCCAAATGCAATACTGTTTTGCATAGAAATATCAAATAGAAATAGATCTATGGTTTAATATCCTTCAGTTGCTGTGCTATTGAGTAGTACGTGCTGTTTTGGTGTCTTTTGTAACCACTGACAATCTATTCAGTCATAAATTAATCAAAATAGACACTTCTTACAAGTCTAAGCACCATCTTGAGGGCCAAATGAACCCCCTAAGGACCACATCTGTGTGTTACTATTCAGAATTGTGCTTTCTGGGCATGACAAGATAAGATAAGATAGTAGTTTATTGATCACACAATGGAGAAATGTACTTGTTATAACAACTCTTAAGACGAGAATAAGTTAACAGGTAATAAGGCAATAAGGCAAACAGGTAATAATAATACTATAGTAAAATAAAATAAATGTCCAGCTTCTCAAAGCACTACACTGCAGTCATTATTAACTCGCTGGTGGTGCTCGATTGCAGTCACAGCTTCCCTGGGTTGGACTGAGAGAAACAAAGCTGCTAATCTGCGCCATTTGGCTCCTCCGAACCTCCACCAACCACTCACTCACCCTCCTGGCAGTCGAACCTTCCTGTTATAAGACAACACACCCCACTGTCATCGGAGCCACTGTCGCGTCATCTTATTTTCATGATTAGTGCAAAAAAATATGCCCAGATTCCCAGTATCAAGCATCTGCATCTCCATTTGCCTGAATGTCTTGAAACTGGCTGCTTCATTGCAAGACAGAGCCAAAGCTACAAGCCCCTTCCAACACTTGGCAACATATTATTACTTACTCAAAGTTGCTAGCATTGTGAAAAGGGTTTGTGGCACCACTGGAATTGAGCATCATACATTTCATCTCTGGCTTTGTGTCTACTGTAAGTTGTATTTGCTTAAAACCATTATGGCAACATGAAACTTAAAAAAATATATTATAAGGAGTATTCTGGCCAAGGAGATTATATGTTCGCTGCTGTTTGGTGGTATTTTAACTTCTCAGACTCTTCTCAACCACAGACAGCCATAGCCTCTAGAGGTAATACCGTGTTTCCAACTACTACTTTCATTCCTACTTCAAAAAAAAAAAAAAAAAAAAAAACTGCACTACTTTGGGTCTCTGCATCTGAAACATGAGAAGATTTTTGTGGCTAGTTTCGTGGCCTACATGGATCCCTTTCAAGCTCCAACTTCCTCTGGTGCATTCCCTTCAGGAGACGCTAAAAGAACAAGCTAGGTGGTATTGGCGAGTCGATAGGTTTTTTTTTTTTTTTTCCCTTCCTCCTTTTACCCTCCCTCCCCGTCTTCTCCTGCTGCTACCCAAGATGCAATCGCTGTGCTCCTCTGCTCTCCTGCTGAAAATCGGAGGGTCTGCGGTGCCTTCTCACGGGCCTTGCTCTAGGTTTTCCTTGGCCCTCATCCAGGTGTTGGAAGCGAAGTGTATAAACAGTTTACAGATCCGCGAGTGGCTGGGGAGGGCCGAGGGCTTTCGCTCGGAGGAACGTAACCTTTAGCGCTTACTTCATAGAGCCAGTATGCCAGTATTTATGCATATGGAGTCAGGGCCGCGCCGAAACCCCGACCCGACAGTTCAAGGGATTGCTGACGAGCGCGATCATGTGGGAGGTTTTTGACACTTGGCATTTGCTCGGAAAGCTATTGCCTGCGCCGCTTCCCGGTTGATGCAGGCGGCTCTGAAGACCATTTAACTCTAAGTCTATGAGTCATTTGAGTTTACAACACCGAGTGAATCACACAGAGTAATGCCTTCTTCAAAGCGGCCCACGGCAGCGCCACGGACTACACTTGAAAAGCCAAACACTCATTTTTAACGCGCTTATATAATGCAACATCCACTTTTTGGAGCTTTTGACGAGGCTGTGGTGATGCAGGGAGCAGTGTTTTCACTCGAATGTGCCAGGTCCTGTTTAGTTATGCATCATTTTGGAAACGTGTGAGATTGAGATTTTTCTGGCAAGGATTATGATTGCAATTAGGTTTGCAAGTTATGATTTAAGCTTACGATTCAGATTGTGTAGGTTCTCAGTCGTACAGGGGTTGTCCATCGTAGGCAAAAACTCTTCAGTCTTCATCCGTACTCTGTAGTTGAAGTGTAGGATGTTTCGATGTTAGTCCAAAGATCGTCATCAGCTACTGAAGCCTGGGGCACGCTGTGGGTTTATTAAGAGTGAACCAGCAGGAGGAGTTAACCTCTAAGTCACTCCTCTCTTGGTGCTACAAGGTACTTAATATGGCTCGATAGCTCCCTATTGTCTCACCCTGGGCTAACTTCTAAGTTGTTGACACTCCCCTATGGCCCTGGACTACTGGGAGCAGCCACGTTCACCAGATATCACTCCCTTGGACTTCTTTCTATGGGGTTATGTTAGAGATTTCATGTATCGAACAAAGATATGGGACATTACTGACTTAGCAAAAGATTTCTGATGCCATTAATGAGGCTCTGCTACAGCGAACATGGCAAGAAACCGAGTACCATCTTGATGTGCTTCAACTAACGGTGCCCATATAGAGGTGTGTTAAATGAAGTAAAAACAAACTTTGACAACCACTGATAACAATAAAACAAATCTGGTTAAGATATCTTTTCAACTGCCTTTGTAATACATTTTAAATATTGTAAACAGACTTCATGGACGCCCTGTATTGTTTTTGTTATACTCATACATACAGTAATACATAATGGTTTTAGTTAAAGTGTGTATGACAGTTTGAATACTTTTGTAATCATGACATTGTTTGATGGATAATATTTTTAGAAAGAATTTGTCTTGTCTGAAGTTGCAATTTATTGATGAAAAGCTGGTGGAAAAAGTTATATTTATCATGATTTTTAAGGTAGTGACATAGATAGAGGTATTTCTGAGGCACTCATTTGGCATTGAACAGTTGGATTGTTTACCGCTAAATATGTTCCTTCCTGTACCCATGTCCTATGAGGAAGTGAAAAAATAAACAGCAAAAATGGAAAATCAGGGAAAACTGGGTAAATAGTAAATTCTGTCTACTACATCATATGCTAAGGTTGATCATATTTAGGCAATAAAGACATAACAGCATGTTCCAATTACAAAATGTGTATTAGGCCTAATTCTATGATCAGACTCAGAATCGCCTGGCTGAAGGACTAGCCTATTGTGCATGTTTTAGTTTGATGGGGGAAACCGGAGCACCCGGGGAAAACCCATCCAGACACGGGGAGAAACATGCAAACTCCACACAGAAAGGCCCGGGCAGTCCCAGAACGGAACCTGGGACCTTCTTGCTGTGAAGCATGAGCGCTAACCACTCAGCCACCGTGCCGCCATATTGCCATATGCAAGTCCTCTGCAGACATCCATCACCCTGCAACAGAAAACAAATGGAAGAACATGGCACAATGCAATGGAGCAAATCACATTTGAATGGTCAGAATTAGCAAAGACTGCAACTCTTTCTGTCTTTCTTTGTGTTTCTGTCTTGAAACACATGACACAAACATGCTGCTTAATTGAATCCCTGGTGCCAATGTGCCATTATTACTAATTTAGACCATTCAAATGCTTATAAATAGTCATAGCTTTGGATCCATATAATCAATTATGATAAATCAATAAGAAATAAAATGAATACACTTAGCTGCAGAGAGAGGACTGAAGACTCTGGAGTGAACGGCAAGTCCTCACTGGTGCGGGTTGGACAGGAAGGAGAAGACCTCATCCAGGCAGGGGTCAGGTGGAGTTTTAAACCATTTAACGTAAATCTACAGTAAATCTCAACCTCCAGTTGGATGGCTTACAGTATCGTTACTGTAAAGAGAGTGTCCCATAACCTCCTCACACATAGATTCACTATGAATGATGATGCAGCAGTCTATACTCTCCTCGTTTCACCGTCAGAGTGAGTCGAGCATCTAACTGGAGTCATAATCCTCCAGTTGGATGGCTTACAGTAACGCTACTGTAAAGAGAGTGTCCCATAACCTCCTCACACATAGATTCACTATGAATGATGACGCAGCAGTCTATACTCTCCTCGTTTCACTGTCAGAGTGAGCCATCTAACTGGAGTCATAATCCTCCAGTTGGATGGCTTACAGTAACGCTACTGTAAAGAGAGTGTCCCATAACCTCCTCACACATAGATTCACTATGAATGATGAAGCAGCAGACGACTCTCCTCGTTTCACCGTCAGTGCGAGCCATCTAACTGGAGCTATTTAAATCAAGCCTAACAGATGATCTACTCCACAGTCAAACCCTTCCTGGGGTCTTCCTCTACACAGCACTCCCATAGGTCTCTGCAAACAGAACACATAGCTAGTTAGACAAAATGTAATATAATATAACAGGGTTCCCACGTGTCCTGGAAAATCTTGAAAACACATAGAAAGTAATATTTTGTCCTTAAATATTTTTCTTTCTCTTCATTCTCTTCAAGGCTATCTGACTTTACAGGAGCTGAGTCATTTACATAGAGATGTGGATATCTTTACGTTTTAATGTAAAACATTACATTATCATAATTATTAGTCTATCTTTACGCCTACAAGTGCGTGTGTGCTGGCTCACACCCAGGTGCTCTCTAATAGGGCTGGGCCGTATTGCATATCGATATACCTGTATAAGTTTTTGATATCGTCGTTATTTTTGATGGTTTTTTGATTCGTTGTGGATGCGATATAATTAGAATGTGACTCAGCTGATCTTGACTGAAGTCAGGACCAGTGGACTTCCCAAATTGGAAGGAGGTCACAGCTAATGCTTCACTCAGCTCCACTCAAGAGCAGCATAAACACTGACTGGAGGTTTTAGGGGCAGGTGCTTAAAATGTAAAATGAACTGAAGGATGTATGCTGCTTGAGTAGGTCAAATTTGAGGAAATTGGCATGGCCCAATCATATCGTGAAATATATCGTTATCGTGATATTTCTTTTTTATATCGTGATATTGATTTTAGGTCATAGCGCCCTGCCCTACTCTCTAATTTAAACATTGGTTTATATAAGAACAAATAATAGCCTTGTGTGAGACTGCCACATGAATGAACTCATCATGTAAGCTGGAGTACACTGGTGAGTGAGGAGGGAGGAGAGTAGCGAGAAAATATGTTCTCACAATGGCATTATGTATTTTTGCACTTAATAATGACGTGGAAAATAATTTCAAGTAAAGAGTGGGAACCCTGTACAAGTAGTTTAGTTAAAGAAATGTGTAGACTAAGAGGTTATTGTAAACCTTTCAAATAAAAGGATGCTAGACTTACCAGTGGGAAGGAGCGTTGGTGTGTCTGAGCTGCTGTTCAAGTCCTGAGCCAGGGGTGATTCTTCATGGCCTGCAGTGTCAGGCGCTTACTCGGGTCCTTCTCCAGACACCCCCTGAGCATGGATCTGCACTCTGCGCATAAAGTATGTTCAGGTTAGTTTATGTTCAAGCTGCGTGATGCAAGAATAAATTTTATATATTTTAAAACAATGTTTTGAATATTGTGATGACCCTATTATTGCAATATTTTACCAAAATATTCCATAAAATTTAAACAAAAATGGTGAGCGATTTACTTTTTCATCCAATTGTCATGACTAAAACTTTTGTATGTTTTAACTTTCCATAGGTTTTGGCTTGAGGTTGTGTGTGCAAGACAATAGGTAAAATAATCGAGATCATCTCAATAATCATCATATGGTTTTGAGTTTGGCGGCGCACAATGAAAGATTGTTGAATTGCCTAAGGTTCATTAAAAAGTTATGTCATTAAAATAAAATTAAAATAAATGGAATCGAAAATCAAGATTGTTCTGTATGACACAAAAAATGATTGTTTTTTTGTTTTTTTAACCACAATTTGGTGATATTGTGCTGCCCTAACCCAAATCCACAAGTGCTGCACAAACAAAATGTTACTAGCTAAATACTTACCTGATGGAGTGGTGCGTGGGATATTAAAAAGCCTTGTTGAAGCAATGACCTCCTCTTCGACCTGGAGCATCTTCCGGAACAGCATGACATGCAGTGTCATTCCCAGTTGCCACACTGTGGTGGGGCCTGCGGTGTGGGGGCCCGCAGTGTGGGTGCCCGAAGTGTGGGGGCCCGCAGTGTGGGAGCCTGCAGTGTGGGGGCCCGCAGTGTGGGAGCCTGCAGTGTGGGAGCCTGCAGTGTGGGTGCCCGAAGTGTGGGGGCCCGCAGTGTGGGAGCCTGCAGTGTGGGTGCCCCGCTCACCGAACATTTCTGGAGAGAAGTACTCTGGAGTGCCTGAAAAAAACAACATCAAGTTATGGTTAGTGTCGAGAAGGGCTAAACAAATGATTACTGTAGCATGAGCTAATGTTGTGGTGTCCCAGTATCCCATGTCTGCTGGGGGCACAGGGGATCCTAATAAAAAAAAAATGCTGGCATAATTTTGCCTATTTTTATACAGTGCCTCTCGAAAGTACTAATACACCTTGAATTTTTTACTGGAAGTTCACACACAAGTACCAGACAACTGTGAAGTGGAAGCAAAATGTTAAATGATTTTTCTGAGTGTATTAAATTTCCTTTAAAACATTCCTAATGACTGCTGAATGTTCACACAGTTGTTTTGTAAAGAGGAATGGGCTAAACTTTATGTCTCTAGATGTGCAAATCTTGTAGAGTCATACCCCAAAAGACTTGCTGCTGTTATTGCAGCAAAAGGGGGTTCCACAAAGTATTAACTCATGCTGTATGAATACTTGTGCATGCCAGACTTTTCGGTTTTAAATTTTTTGAAAAATAACAGAATCATGTATCATTTTGCTTTCACTTCACAGTTGTCTGTTACTTGTGTGTGAACTTTCAGTAAAAAATTCTAAATAAAATATTTATGTTTATGGTTGTAAACATGACAAAATGTGCAAAAGTTCAAGGTGTATTAGTACTTACGAGAGGCACTGTATGTTTAAACATTTCTTTTTTTATTGATATAATTGTATTAATTATGCAAGTATAAAGTATAAAACTGTTATGGTCTGCATGGGTCTGCATGCACGCGAGTGACATGTGACTTCTGAGCGAATTCTCCGGAGGCCGCTTCTCTGCCGTTCTTTCCCTATTAGGCATTAGCATTAGTCGCGTCCAAACTGATAAATAGTTCAAGAAAACACGATGGACAGTGAGTTACTGATGGACAGTCGAAGGCATATATTAAAAAGATTACCTTGGATGTAAATACTTGCTCATTAAGGATGAACATTTTATCTCTCAGGTGAAAGCTCAACATTGGGACCATGTCTTTAAGCTGGTCTGGGAACTATTTAGGCAAAAACACCTACTACGATGAATATGGAAGGTTACTACCTTAGTGAAGTTTTTATATCCAGTGTGATGTTTTTGAGCTTGTTACAGTTCATCGGCCCGCCATGTAATCCAGAGCTTTTTATTTTTTTTCCGAAGAGACACTGCTAATAGTTAATAGAGAAATGACGGGAGAGGAGGAGCAGAGGCCTCCTGGGATTTCAGTTGGAAGTCACATGTTGCTAGCGTGCAAACAGCCCATTTTCCATGTCAATTTATTCAGCATTTAACTGTAAGAGTCCACCATACTCTCCTTTACTAAGTCACCACTATTGAACTGTACACACAACATGTAGCCTACTGTAAACTGTGAATCATAATGAGGTGAAGTTAGATGTCTTACCTCGTATGTCCTCAAACACCTGTCCGGGTTGGGACAAACTGGCGCAGCCAAAGTCGATGAACCGGGCCCTGAGCGGGTTCGTCGTCTCCAACAGCACGTTTTCTGGCTTGATGTCACGGTGGAAGATGCCTTCAGACTCGATGTCAATAGCTGCGTCCACCAGCTGACTAAAAATGATCTGAAACAAGAAAACAGTCATGTGTAAAGCATTTGTAAATACTGTATACATTTATGAATAATTAGAGGTGGGCAATATTTGTCTAGAAGATAATATCAAAATTGTTGTTTGGAAGATAATAGCCTAAAATTAAATATACTTGATGTGTTGTAGTCTCGACAATGTTTTTGTCATAACATTTAGACACTTTTATGAGAAAAGAAGTTAACTTTAGTTCATATGTAGAAGAACCTTGTTACAGGTTTTGTTTCATGTGCATAGACCCAGGAATTACAGAGATACAGGAGCCATAAACTAAGTCAAAACAATTAGCATTTTGACAGCTAGCATAAGTGCTTATCGTTATCGAGAAAGTCCCTCCAAATATCTTTTTTCCCTGATAATTTACCCCTAATAACAATATAAGTTGAAAACATGAACTTACTTTGGCCGTATGGACGTCGACTGGGTCTTCGTGTGATATGATGTAGTTCTTCAGATCGATGCAGGACTCGGGTCTCTCTAGCACCAGCACTATTTTTGTCTCCAAGTCAAACCAGTCAAGCAGCTGTGGACACATGCTGCAGTTTGAGGCATCGGGGCCCGCTCCGACCTTCAGGAGGAAATAGACCTCGCTGGGAAGGCTGTGCACATCTCCATCCACCTCCTTCAATGAACATGAACCAAAAGTTAATAATGTTTAGAGGATGTAACAAGCGGGTGCTTTGAGTGATCGCCAGTTTCTCAATGACCTTAGTTGCCATGGTTTTTAGGTGCATTCGGCAGCTACAACACAGGTAGGTAGGACAAACTCCGCCTACTCTGCTTAGTTTTGCGTTAAAGCACTGCTAATAATGTGAACTGCAAAGTAAAGGAAAGGAATATGCAGCACAAAAACTTACCTCACCATCAAAGCTATAAAGTGAGGTAAGTTTTTGTGCTGTATATTCCTTTCTTTTACTGCCGTTCACATTATTATCGGCGCTTTAATGCAAAACTAAGCAGCTGTAGCCTGGAGGTTGTCCTACCTTCCTGTGTTGTAACTGCCGAATGCACCTGGAAACCATGGCAACCAAGGTAATTGAGAAACTGGCAATTACTGATACGTACCATATGCATGTAGTCGACAAATTGCTTAGGAATGAACTTCAGAGCCACCTGTAGAAAAAAAAACAGAGATCAATGTTAGTACTCAACAGATTTATCTTAATGCAGACACAAAAATAATTATTTATTCTCTAAAGTCAAATCGTAGGTAAAAATTTGTCAGTCTTCATCTGTACTCTGTAGCTGAAGTGTAGAACGTTTCGATCTTAGTCCAAAGATCGTCATCAGCTAAAGCCTGGAGCACGCTGTGGGTTTATTAAGAGTGAACCAGCAGGAGGAGTTAACCTCTAAGTCCCTCCTCTCTTGGTGCTACAAGGTACTTAATATGGCTCGTTAGCTTCCTATTGTCTACCCTGGGCTAACTTCTAAGTCATTGACGCTCCCCTATGGCCCTGCTGCTCCCATTAGTCCAGGCAGGTGTGCATGACATTGAGCAGGTTTCACTCTCAGGTTGTTATTGTCAATACATTTGTGTCTCAGTAAGTTGTCATAAATTTGTCCAATTTATAACGGAGTCCTCCATTGCGATTCAAAGCTGGATTTTCCTTTTTAACAAATATGGCCTCTTTGACTCCTCTCTCATATATATA
>OMNZ01058865.1:61208-75180 GCA_900303255.1 Lesueurigobius sanzi | reverse complement strand
TTAATGTGCAAGATTTTAAAAATCATTTTAATCAAACCAGGACTAAACAAGGTCTAAACCACAACTAAACCAGGTATAAACCAGGACTAAACAAAGTATAAAGGGCTAAACAAGGTCTAAACCAGGTATAAACCAGGACTACACCAATTATAAACCAGGAATAAACAAGGTCTAAACCAGGTCTAACCCGGGACTTAACCAGGATTAAACCAGGACTAAACAAGTTCTAAACCAGGACTAGACAAGGTCTAAACCAGGTATAAACCAGGACTTAACCAGGACTAAACAAAGTCTAAACCAGGTCTAAACCAAGACTAAACCAGGTCTAAATCAGGTCTAAAAAAAATAATGAGTAAACCTCTAAACCAAGTCTAAACTGGCACTTAACCAGTTCATCAGATAGATCACTTTGAAAATAAAATACTATTTTACTTTTAAACCAATTTCTTAAATGTAGTGCAGTAGAAAGTACAGACTCTAAAATGTAGTTAAGTAAAAGTAAACAGTGTTCATCATAAAATGTACTTAAGTAAGGTAAAAGTACCTATTTACTTTTACCTTTGTTACTTTCCACCACGATAGCTACATTTACTCAAGTACTTCACATGTCGCATTGTCCTTGAAGGGTTTTCTTTCATGGAAGCACATCACGTGAACGTATGAAAAATGGCACTACTCTTATTTAAAGGTACACGGCGCAACATTTCACCCAATAATTACAATAAAACACAAGCATCTATATTATTCCAGACATTTTTGATCATTGAAAAATACCTAAACAATGAACAAACAAACAATCATGCGTCCTTGCTGCGAGGGCTCACCTCTCCCAAGACCTGACTTGTAACTATACTGGGAGATGGGACGTCTCCAGCTCGTCTCCATGTTGACTAAAGGAAGACAAATATGAGATAGCTTAGATCCTCATCCAAATCCATTCTTTTTTTCTTTTTTTTAAAAAAATTTTGGACAGTTCCCTTTTTATGTAATTAATTTCTTTATATTTTACATCATCAGTTTGTCTCAGTGCAATATTTATTCCTTCATAATTCACATTCAACAAGTTTTTCTGACATATTTTTGATCTTTTGAGGCAGAATACAGTAACGAAGCAATAGCCAAGGAAGTTCTGTCCACTTAGAATGAAGAAGCAAAGTATTGATAAAGTATTGACAAAGTATTGACAAATGTTGCAAATGATTATTATTGTCAAAGTATTGACAAATACTTAAAATATATTTTCAGTTTCAGTAGCTCTTAAATAACAGAATAACATGGCCCCGCCCTCAAGTCAGTAACTACATTAGCTACAATCAAAGTATTTACAGTCATTATCCGAGTCCTAGTCTGTCAAATCCTGATTTGTTTAGACCTGGTTTAGTCCTGGTTTAGACCTAGTTTAGACCTGCTTTAGACCTAGTTTAGTCCTGGTTTAGACCTAGTTAAGACCTGCTTTAGACATAGTTTAGACCTGTTTTAGTCAAATCATTCTTTGATTACCCACTTTACCCATTTTCTGTGTAATTAGGAGCATGTTTTGGATTGGATTGGCAACAGTATCATCCTATATGTTACGCACTGTGCCTAAACAGACCAAATGAAATGATGGTGCAAATTGTCAGTCTTGTCCATGTAGCCTACTGTAATAAATACAGTGAAGTAACTTTTTCAAGTAGCCATATGCTACTAATCCAAAATACCCAACTTTTTTTTTTAACTTCTGTCGCCAAATGTTATTTTTAAGGAGTACTCTTACTCACCATGAGTCAATCATTAATATTATTTCAACTCTTTTTTTTGGTCTAATGTTAATATTTTCCCTTATTTGTTGTGTATTCGATTCCTTTCAATTCACGTCAAAGTTGCTTTTTCCCCGCTATTATTCCTAAATGAATGAATGTAGGCCAAATAAGGAGAATCATTGCAACAGTGTAAATCAAGTAGAACATTTGTACATGATTTTTTGTGCTCAGTGATTTTTACACGCTGTGGAGCATTAGGACCGGTAACTTTACGGTGTTTTCCCCACTAGATGGCAGCAGAGACAAAACGTGGCACGTCATGAGGTCAAACATGTATAATAACTCATACATTTTTTTTTTTTTTTGATACTTCTCTGGACTTTCAAAGACGCTTTACATTACATCATTCATTCACTCCATAGTTGGTGGGGTGGTTACAAGCTCCTGTTGTAGCCACAGTTGCCCTGGGGTGGACTGACAGAAGTGAGGCGGCCAATCTGCGCCAGCCACTCATTCTCATCACATTCATTCAGGGGATGGATGAAGTGTCTTGCCTGTAAGGACACAAACATTTGTTTTGTGTACTGTTGCAATTTTGTTGTTGTTGTGTTGTAAAAAATAAATAAATCTGAAATATATTTTGTCTGGAGTCTCCTCCACCTCAACAAAAATCACAATGTCAAAGGTATTTATTTGCTTATTCATGACAGTAAACTTACGCTGCAAAAATATATATATCTTGATGAGTTAAAATGACTATTTAGAAGTATATTTGAGAATAATTTGAGTACTTCTTATTTGCCAAGTAAATAAATCTGGTGATGTTTCAAATGTTGACCTTATTTTATAGGTGTAATTATATGTTTGACAACAATGCTTTCATTGGCCTATTCCTATTGGATTATGGGTTAATTATTCCAGTGTATCTGACTTCTTTGCTTTGAGTCTTTGGGAAATGAGAACTGCTTTTTTTCAGTTTGAGATTTTGGGCTAGTTTAACCTCTTAACCTAAAACTTTCACTTGGAAACAAAGAAATTGCCAAATCTTCTCAATAAGGTGTTTAATTGTTGCACTGATTCAATGTTTCTCCATAAATTTACAAAGAAAATTGTAACTTTAAGGCCACTTTCTCAAAATGCATTTTTCTTGCATTCTTGCAGCAACATCTCCATTTTAGTAGCACCTACAGACTCCCATCTTTACAGGCTTGTGCTCAACAGAGTTTTTTCAGAGGGATCTTTCCATATTTAATTCCTAGTCTGATTTATTGAATTTAGAATCACAAAGAACAAGGCAAAAAGCAAAATATCCCAAATCCCCTCTGAACAAATGTAGCTAATACATCAACAAAATAAAAACATACATTTCAACTTGGCTCTATCCATTATTCAGATTAGAAAAATATGGGCATTTTGACCATTTTAACACATAACATGCCTTATTTTTGTATGAAAACATAAAATGACAGAAAACATGCAATATGTGTTTCCATCATATTCATGTCAGTAATATACAGGAAAAGTTTCAGTTTTGATATCACCAAATTTAAATGTTTCCCCAGTTCACTCACCTTAAATTAATTTAATGCTATAATACAGCACATCTGTTTAATTGCAAATTGGGAGACAACCTTCATCATAACTGTACAAGTAACAATGGTCTGGAAAAAATAAAGATCTCTTTTGAACGAAAAAGCATGAACCAACCAAGAATCCTTATTGGTCATTAAAATAATATTATGTTTATCTGAAGAAGTCCTACATTGAGCCCATATCAACATCACTGACAGATCAGACTCTGGGGATATGGGAACAGAACCTCCTTTATGGCCTCCTTTGGAACAGTTTCCTGTGATTGTCAGGACAACACCACTCCATTATTTATGTTCATGTTCAAAACACTTTCACTTTCATCATAAGCCATGTGTGTTTCTAAGTCTTTGGTGGAAATATTTTACATTTTTGATTAGATTATTAGATTATATTTGTCCAAAAACCTGCTGCAGTCATAACTAATAGACTATGGTTTGTTCTAAGCTATTATTCCTTCAAGATTCAACATAAATGATCATTAAAAGAGAAAGGGCAGTCAACCATTTGTTTGCATATATTTCACCAGTTAAACTCAACCATACTATTATAGCAATAATACCTCTAATGGCCTGTTGGTTTTGGCATTGGATTTTTAAGGAACTATTTTGACAATGGCTCCATCTCGTGGACAACCTTGTCCTTGGTTTAAAAAAAAAAAAAGCTAAGTACGATAACTGATTAAATACAAATCATTGCATATAGAACAATATAAAACTATCTTCTTTTTTATTTTATTTTTTTTTAACTTTTTGATTGATTGATATTGATCTCAGCAGCGTAATTGTTTTAATCAAATATTGCTCAAGATAAAATAACTCGGCTCAGCCACAAGTGAAAGTGGCTTTAGGGTTCACCATTTCATTTTATTGATTGATCATTCTGCTTAAATGGAAATAAAGAACTAAAGTACAATTGTGTTTATTTTCTTATGTATTTATTTTTTACGAACACATTTTGTTTTCATTACTCTTATTTTATTTATTTTTCTGCTGAATGCTGACCGCTGAATGCCGGCCGTGTGGCCCTTGAACTCCTAGCTCCGCCCATGGGGCCCCATGTTCTACCCTCATGTGGGCTGGACTCAGGAGGGACAGGTGTGCGCGGCCTGTGGCTCTGTGCAGTCAGTCTGAGGCAAGCTGCCGGGCTGTTGTCTCCACAGAGCAGAGCCACACAGCAGCCTTTGGCTTTATTTATACATGTTATGCTATTGTGCAAAGCGGTGACTTTTTGTTTAGTCTTTCAACCTTGGATTTCCCTGAGTTTAAAACATTTAGCGGGTTCAGCACAGATATTTTAAGGTTAGATGAAGCTCCAGTGGCAGCCGGGGGAACACGTGTAGAGCCTCGGACCAATCAGTTCCGCAGATGACAGGCGCATATAAACTCAGGTGGTCGCTGTAGAGACTGAACTCTGAAGAGTAGAGCGCGGACAAACCAGATCGCAGGTAAATTTACAGGAAGAAATGTGTTTGATTCATGACTAAACAAACGCATGTTAGGCCCTTGTGTGTATCATTGTAAATCTAGGAAACTAGGAACCAAACTCTTGCCAAGAGGTTGAGCTTTGCAGTTTGACTGGACACGTGTGGAAAATGCTAGCTAACTTGACTTTAGCGGCAGTTTGTAAACGATGCATCTCAGCGATAACCAGATTTAGCGAACAACTACATATATTATTAAACAAGGGATAGCATTGTACTTGTGTTTTATCGGGCTATGTATTCTTTGCCAGTTCCGATTGTTTAGCTAATAAATGCAAAACCCCAAGGTTCAGGCTAGCATTAGCATTAGGCTGACAAACATGCTAGCAGTCTAGCGGTTAGTCACGTGACAAGACCGGGTTAATTCTGTTTTTTTGTATTAAAACTATATTTCTGCCTAGTTGTGTCATGTTTGCATTTGCCGTGCTTGGTGGAGTTAAGACATTTACTCTGGCTTCAGTCCAATAAAATATGCAACGTTATGTTGTGTTCAGCTTCCACCAGTGAAATGAATGGAGTACAGCAGTGGTTCTGTTGGGCCTTTCATTTATGCTCTGAGTACCCCCTGCTTCGATGGTTTTGTTGATTACTTTGAAAGTTAATGACAAAAACTCCAATTTATCAGGCAAAAGACAGCTAAATACTCTCAAAATCTCACTTTTTACAGTTAAATGTTTTAAAATGTCTTTTCTTTGACCATAATCAAAAATACAATCTGTTTCATCTTATTTTTTAATCTGAATTATTCCAAGTACTCCCTGCTAACCTCTCGCGTACCCCCAGGGGTCCCCGTACCCCTGGTTGGGAAACACTGGAGTACAGTACACTGAGATCTCTGAAACATGCAACGCATTACCTTTGGGTCATCTTCGGCAGACTGAGACCACTGGGCTGAGTGTGAATTTGTGCTGGAATCATCCAAAGATGATTATTTAGTAGTCCTTTTCTTATGGATTGACCGATTTTAACATTTTCAAATAATAAAACGCCTCCAAACTTGTATTCTTTCACTTGTGATTTTTTTTTGCATTAAAATGGTCATTTTAAGTTCACAGAAATGCCTTAAAAATGCGCTATACAATACTAAACTCCAGTAATTCCAGACCGTATGTCTGATCAGCTTTTCATCAGGCAATTCATCTTATTCTACACATGTTACACTATCTGAATGTGGTTTATATTTAAAATCTTGTCCATTCTGCTTTTTCTAGAAAACTATATTGAGGAAAAACAAGTGAACATTGGGTCAGTTGAAATCCTCATGTCTGCACTATGTCGGACGTGAAGGCCTGTCCCACGGTGACCAAGAACCCCCCTCCTCCAGAGTTTGTGAACCTGAAGAAGCCCGGACGAGTGACCAACCAGCTGCAGTACCTGGAGCGCGTTGTGATTAGAGCCCTATGGAAACACAATTTCTCATGGCCCTTTCGCCAGCCAGTGGATGCTATTGCACTGCATATACCAGTGAGTGTTGGTCTAGTAATAAACCTCAGACTGACCGGACGTGGGCATTCTATGGTTTCAGCCACTTAATAAACAACCATATTCACAATAATGAATTCAGTCAGCGAGTTTGAATAAATGTGTTTTTAAAAGTGACTTAACCTGAGTTAATGTGGAGCAAGTTCTTATTTGATGTAGCAAGTCATTCCAAAGCTTGGGGACCACAACGGCTCGACCACCCCTGGTTTTCATTTGGTTTGTGGGGAGAGCCAGTAAGTGGAGAGAGTCCGAGTGTCCTGGGGGTGATGTGAAGGGTCAGAAGTGCGTGTAGGGATTTAAAAAACGAACAATAAGATTTTAAAATCAATCCTGAATTTAACGGGTAACCTGTGGAGATGGGCTTGGATGGGGGTGTGATGTGGTCTCTCTTTTTGGATCCGGTGAGAAGTCTCGCTGCTGCATTTTGAACTAACTGTAACCTGTTGAGGGAGCGTTGTGGGAGGCCCGTGTACAATGAGTTGCAGTAGTCCAGTCTACTGATGATGAATGAGTGTATTAGTGTTTCGAGAATCTTGTGTATTAATATTGGTTTTAGTTTAGCTACTGTATCTGCCAGAGCTGGAAAAAGCTATTTTTCACAACACAAGAAATCTGCTTCTCAAAATTTAAAAACCATGAGTCCATGAAAACACCAAGGTTTCTGTTTGGTGTTTTTTTGGTTGTGTACCTTTTTTATAGAAAGAGGCCCAAGGGAAACAGTATATCAGATTGTGGTCCAAATAAAATTACCTTGGTTTTATTTTCATTTAGCTGGGACATCCAGTTTTTTATTTCCGCAAGGAAGATTTGGAGATTTGTCAGGGACGAGTTGTTTGGTGAGGCAGGAAGATAAAGCTGGGTATCATCTGATGATTAATGTGGTACTGGCACAGCTAGTATTTTATTTATTTTAGGTAGTTGTTGGTTACATACCATCAGATGTTTTTGACTTTTTCTGTTTACAATGCAAGTTTTTGTTTTTCAGGATTATTATAAAATTATTACAAGTCCAATGGACCTGGGCACCATCAAGAAGCGTCTCCAGAACAAGTACTACTGGAAAGCACTGGACTGTTTAAAGGACTTTAACACCATGTTTACCAACTGCTACATGTACAATCGCGTAAGACGTTTTTTTTTGGAGACATGGATTTGAATAATAGTCACTTACATCTCTTTATTGAATTAATAAGCATAATTGGCTTAAAGCACATATTTAATAAATTAACTCAATGGTATTTTTCTTACTCTTTTTTTTACTTTTTATATTTGTGCATGTTTTACTTTAGCCCACAGATGACATTGTTTTTATGGCACGCACCCTGGAGAAGATCTTTTTACAGAAAATTTCCAAAATGCCCAAAGATGAATGTGACATTAATGAATATATTGGTAAAGACGCTGTAAAACTAAAGAATACAGGTAAGTGAAGGCAATTCTAGTTTTAAGTTTCCTTCCCGAGTTCTCCCTCTGTTTCTCGTTCAGGCTGCGGAGATGACACAAAGCACAAGCCTTCAGCGCCTGAAGTCGTGGTTCAACAGACGGTAACAGTCTTTCCACCTGATAATCATAATCGCACTCCCAACAAGAGCCACAAAACCCCTGTCACCAAGGTAAGTCCCTCCTTTTAATCTGATAGTGTTCATTGAGCATCAGGTTTGCAATATCTATATGTAGGCCTGCTCGAGTTTTGTCACATTGTCATTACGACGTTGCAAATTTCTTTCTATTTTACCCTTGTGTTGATTTAGCATTGCTTATTTTTTTTAACACAATGTTTAAAAAAAAAAAAAAAAAGTGTACATATATTGCAATTATAGGATTAATATCATATGATAATTCAAACAATTAGTATGTTTATTACATTAGACATTTAATAATACTGGATGAATTGATGTTCTTGGACAAACAAATAATACTGCGCAAAATACTGCATAATTATCCATGTTTGTTTAACATTTTTCTAATTGTTACCTGCAATAATCATGTTTGTTTTTATTATTCAGACAGCAAAATGTCTGAAGAGAAAGGCAGATCCAGCACAGCCATCAGTGCTGCCCAGAGCGGAGTCTGCGGGTGAACCATCCACAGTGTGTCCTCTGAGGAAAGGCAGTGGTCGACCCATCAAACCCCCAAAGAAAGACCTGCCCACTACTCCTGAGGCTAAAAAGGGCCGACTGTCAGAGCACCTGCGCAGCTGTAATGACATCCTGAAAGAGCTCCTCTCCAAGAGGCACTATGCATACGCCTGGCCTTTCTATACTCCAGTGGACGCTGTGGCTTTGGGTCTGCATGACTACCACGAGGTCGTCAAGCAGCCCATGGACCTGGACACCGTACGGGTACGAAAAACGCATAATCAAAGAGGGGATGTGGGGGGTATACAAAATTTTTTTCTTTCCTCAGAAAAAAATGGATGAGCGACAATATGCAAATGCCGAAGAGTTTGCTGCGGACATCAGACTGATGTTCTCAAACTGCTACAAATATAATCAGCCATCACATGAAGTGGTCCACATGGCCAGGAAACTTCAGGTCTGACTCTAAAGTCTGTACATGCAATACACAAGTACAGTGCCCTCTGTGACTTCAAATCTATTGTGATCAGGAAGTTTTTGAAGCGCGTTATGCAAAAGTTACAGTGGAACCTGAGAGCTGTGCTCCTGTTCAGAAAATACAGAAAGTAAAAAAAGAAAGCGTTGTAAATGCTTCTGCGTCTGAGAGCTCAGACAGCGACAGCTCTTCAGAGACTGCGAACTCCGAGGATGTGGCTGTGCAGCTGACCAACCTGGAGGAGTGGGTCTGTGTCCTGTACTGTACTGTACTCTGCTGTGCATATCATTTACTTAAATACAACATGTTCATAAATGTTTGATCTGGGTTCCAGTTAAAAGAGATGAACGAACATCTGAGAAGAATGAAGTCAAAAAAGAAAGACAAGTTAAAAAAAGACAAAAAGTCCAAAAAGATTATTGCAAAACTCAAACGAAAATCCATCAAATACAAATCTCTGTTGGAACAAATGAAACAAAAGAAGGCGTTGTACGTAAGCACTGAGTTGTATGGTGTACTTGTTCTAAGATTGTAATGTACATATTTACATGTTACTGCAGGAAATACTTGAAATATGAAGAAGACTTAAAAAGGCCAATGCCGTACCAAGAGAAGAAGCAGCTGAAGTTCGACATTAACCGCTTGCCCGGGGAGCGACTGGGGAAACTGGTGCGCATCATCCACGAGCGAGAGGCCTGTTTTAGAGACTCCACACTCGAGGAGATCGAGGTGGACTTCGAAGTGCTCAAGAACTCCACTCTCCGAGAGCTGCAGAAATATGTGTCCTCGTGTTTGAAGAGAGAACAACTCAGTAAGTTTGCTTCACTCCAGCCATTGGTTGAGTTGTGTTTTTACTGCTCATGTTTCATAATTACACAATTTACTATATTTTGTGTTTTACAGAAAAACAAAAGAAACCACCAGACAATCAAACTGTGATTTTTAAAGATGTCTGGAAATCCCAGGTTGTCCCTAAAGAGCACTTTATTGTACAGAAAAAGCCTCTTGGTAAGTCAACAATAGGCCTCCACGTGGCTAGTTAAGTATCTTGTGTGTATATATACAGTGTATAATACGTATTGTCTTTCTTCAGCGCCCAAACCGTTGACCCCACAGAGTTCTCGGGGGCCTGTCCTTAGCGCCAGCAGCAGCTCCTCCTGCTCCAGCAGCGAGTCTGACTCTGGCTCTGACTCTGACTCTGAATCAGGTTAGACACTTGCACTTCATTAAAGAATTTTATACAAGATTCAGGTCTGCTTTGTTTGTCTAACCCTATAATCACCCCCATATTCACTCTTAACTTACTATAATATATCTAATATTCACAACAAGTCAGCCTGCTACACAGTCGGCTTAATTTACTTCTAAATTACATGTATTTGCAATACAGTTCCAGCTCAGTGCACAGACAAAGCTACCTAGTCCCAATATAGTATGTTAAATATTAAAAGTATAATCAACCAACCATTTGTCTGATTTTGGACCGTATAACACACTTAAAATTTTAAAGTTGCTTAATTTTATTCTTTCTTACTTTCAAACTGGTTTTCTCCAAGTTTGATCCATGACATTACTATCTACAGCCCTCTGCTCCTCTCCTGAGTGCTTCATGATGCAAAGTAATTGAAGCAGAAATGTACTGAACTTGGATTTACTGGAGTCGGAGCTATTCAGTTAACTTTCATATGCATCACAATGTTATACTAGGAAAGGCATAAGTTATTTATGATGATAATTACTCGGGGTGTAAGGGTTCACGTGGATGTGTTGTACCATTTCATTCATAATGTAAATTTATTATCAACGTGATTTTAAGCGCTGCGATTTCCCTTTGAGGCTATTGAGTGACTCATCGTATATGGGGAAGCCACATGACCCAGAGACCCACCTAAAATTGCGTCATACCCTCCACCCACGACCCAGTGCACCGGGTGAGATGGGAGAGAGAAAAGAGCAGCTCTAGTCCTACAGCAGCAGCGCACAGGACTCTCCATCTCCGGTGGTCCTGTGCCTGTTTGTGAGCGCGCTTTGGAATCGCGTTGAAATATATGCGTTGAACCAATGTCTTAAGTTCTATCTGGACAGGACTGGACGGTGTGTCTGCCCTGCCCCCTGCTCACAGCTGTGAGGATGGTTCACATATGATTAAAGCCATTCAGCGTGGCCCAGTTCTGGCCAGTGCCATCAGAAATTATATGAATGCCATGAAACCAATTTGTCCTTGATTATTTCCACAGCCACAATCAGCCTGTGATAATCATAACCTCATTTTCACTTGTTGATTAAAATCAAGCATTTTATCCCATAACAAAATTGAAAGTTTTCAGGTCCTAACTAGTTATTGTAATCTCATTATTACAAAATGTGTATGTTTTCATTGTAAAGAGTGCAATTTATTTACAATATCACCCAAATGGGTCGCATCTATTCATTCATTTTTATACAAGAATTGTATTTGGCATCTTTTCGAAATGAAGATTTTGTAAGTAATTTTTTAGGGGTTTTTTTGTACCGAAAATAAACCAAACGGGCCCTCCAAGAAACTGAACCGAACCGAAATTGATTTTAGCGTACTGTTACACCCCTAATAATTATGGTAATTTATGTTTGCTAATTCTTCATATATTTCTTAAGCGATTATATAAAGATGCATTACATGACTGTCTGAAAATGATTTGTGAATGCCTTTAGGGCCATCCACAAAGAGAGGGAGCAATGAAAAGGTGATTATGGTAAGTTCATCTTATCACTCTCAAATGGCCTTTAAATAATTAAATACAATTAAAGGAACATTTCTGATCCTGCCAAAGGGGACCAGTGCTGGTGGGAGTAAGCATCCCTCTGGACCTAAAGACTTGAGCAGTGGTTTGGCCGGACCCTGTCCTCTGGTGCAGTCCACAGTAACTGAGAGCAAAACCCAGGCTAAACAGCCACTGAAGGATTGCAACAGTAACGAGCTGCCTATGGCTCCACCAGGTAACCTTTCTACCACATTATGTGCTTCAATTTGTTAAATGCTTCTCTTAAATTGGCACAAAAGAAATTTCCTTTTTGTCCATATGTTCAGGAAGTGTAAAACGCTCACAGAGCTTCTGGCATTAGCGGAGCTCTGCTGTGTCAGCTTTAGGCCTCACATTACTGTCCTGCTGTATCACTCTATACATTTCTCATTTCTTCTAATGCCTGACACAGAATCACAACTCAGATCGATATGTATCGTTTCCTGTTTGACAGATTTATCAGCACTTTTATCCCCAATGGTTTCTCCAGGGATCATCCTGGAGTGGGCTGCCACAAGATTTGAGGTATTTTTCTTATTACATTAACTCATGTTATGGTAGGTTGTAATTAATGCTGCAGCTAGTACTGTAAATTACATGTACAGTACATTATAGTGCAGGGAGAAGGCAAGTTCACTCTTTCCATGGCCAATATTCTTTCTAGCCACACGACGGTGGGGCCGAGCTTCCCCATTTTGACCCAATTTTAATTATTGTTTTGTACAATTGTAGTTATTTGTAATATATTTACTAAACAGGTTCAGTACTCTAAACGTCCCAGTCTTGTACTTAACACATTTGAGTGCTGCGCTGTTTTCAGAACTTAGCCGTAGAGTGCCAGCAATCTAGACTAAAAAATATCTGATTTTTTTAAATAGATTTATTCACTAATAACTAGTTTATTCAAAAACTTAATAGCATATCTTAAAGTCTTTGTAGCTAATATCAACAAAATAAAACCATGCATTTAAATGTGGCTCTATCCATTATTAGATTTCATCGCCAAAAATGTAGGCAATTTTTACACATAAAATGCCTTCCTTTTATATGAAAACATAAAATGACAGAACTTGCAATATATTTATTGTTATTATAATAGTAATATACAGCACTCAATTACATTTTTTCCTTATTCACCTGCTGTGTCTTGCCTTAAGAGAGGAAAAATCTCAAAGTATAGAGAGACATAGGGACCAGTGACATGCACACAATTATGCCGGGCAATGGCCCTTTTGCGGCTGCTGCCTTTTTCATTTTATTTATTCAGATGAAGTATTTGGAGCACGTTCTTCAGTTCACCTCTTGAGAAAGGCGTGTTGGAGCCGATAGCTCAGTACAATAAAGGCTTTTTAGAAAATGTAAATTGAGAATTGTAGTATGGGAGGAGTGCCTTGGTTCTTCATTTTTCTCGCACACAAGACACACTTATACAGCTGCTCCTTGCAACGCAGCTCGGCCGCGGTGGGCACACGCATTATAGTTAGCACTGTGTTGCACAGCCAGTGGAATAAGTAACAGCTCGTGCTGCAGGAGTGCAATGTAGCGCTTTCATGGAGGCTATAGTTTTGTTCCTTCACCGTGCGCACCAGCTTGAACTTTAGCTAGAGAATGGTCTTTGCGAGAGAGAGTGGCCTATTCATCCAAGGTCTTCTCTCTCTGTGATGCTATAGCTGCGACAAGCTTCGCTTCAAGTATGCATGCACCCCTACTATTTATGGAAAACTTTATCCCAAATACTATACCGTATGTCTGCCGCTTCACTTTCATTTACGGATTTATGTGGGCACCTGTTGAATAAACATAATAATGTTGTGCTGTGGCCTAATACCAAAGCAAAAACGATTGGTCTGATACATACTCAGTTCAAAAATACAATAAATACAAAACATACAAAAAAATGTTGAATCCAGGGCGCAGCCAGAAGAGAAAATAACTTCATAAAACAATTTGTCTCTATTTTTAGCAGGTTAAAAATGTCGGAAAACATAAAAAAACAAGTAAATATGAGAAAAGTGAGAGTTTCATAAATTGTGTTGAGCCATATTAATTACCTTTACAAACAATCAAACAGACCGCTGCGGCAGTTCAGTGCTGTTCTGTGGTTGTGCAGAATCAAATAAGCTCAGAATGATGATCAGCTGAAAATCTCATCACTGACTCCCTGATGATGATTTGTAACGGTCTATTATCAAAATCAAATCCTGATTAATAGCCAATAAAAATCAAAAAAGCAACCCAAAACATATTAACACTACATTAATTACATATATATATATATATATATATATATATATATATATATATATATATATATATATATATATATATAATATATATATATA